>APFE031268049.1:124014-145962 GCA_000404065.3 Pinus taeda
AATTTAAATTAATTAATCATATAAATTTGATGGGTATTTGATGCCCATCAAAGTATTTGATAATGTTCAAATCTTATCGAGAAAAACTGAGAATGCAAATTAATTGTTAAAAACATCCAAACTGGATTTAGTTTTCACAACCTATATAATCCCTGAGTCCTGGTATATTCGGCTACCGACCACCATTACGAGGTGCCAGAGACTTTTCAGATCCAGTGATGGTAAGAGAAAGTCTAAGGAATATGTCATTCTGCTTCATCAGTGGCAGGGCTTGCTGTGTTTTCTTTCCCAATACAATGGCAAGGCTTTCCATCATGGCACTGGTGCTCGCTGAATTTGACAGAATGGAGAGGAGAAGAAGCAAGTGGCTCCTCCTTTAAAAATATTTGAACAATGGATTTTAGTGAAAGCTATTTTTTCAATGGAATGAAATGTAGGTAGAATGTGCAGATGCCTTTTTGGTTCCTTGTTTGTTATGGGTCCACTTCTCTCTGCTACTTAAATGAAGATAAACTTTACTATGGAAGATAAGTCAAATTTAGATATAAATTGGCTTTTAACCAAGCTTTTGTATGATGTGGATGGAACATTTATCTTCTCGAAAAGGGAAATTTGTCATCATTTGTGTGTGCATCTTTTGAACAGGGACATTCTGTAGTCTCTATATCCTCAGGGGCCTCGGTAACCAAAACATGTTGATTATGCTGGGGAGGATAAGAAGAAGATGCATTAATTGCCGAATCTGATGCGCTGGATTCTGAGTGGTCATATCTCTCAGAGGCATCTGCAGTTTCCATGTGTCCTACTGTTTTGTATCTTCGGAGCAAATGCAATGGAGAAGATCCATGGATTGGAGATGTTTGTCCGCTTTGAAATCCCGAAAACACAGTTGATTTGCGTGTGAAACCAGGGGAAGAATGCTTTGACTTTCTATCTCGTTTTGTTTTTTTTCTTAGCATTTTGTTGCCATCTGTTCAAAGCATTGGTTGTCTGTTCTTCAAATATTGCCTTCTTCATGTAAGATCCCATCTGCATAAGAATATCACATCATATTTTAAGAGCATATTCCTTTATATATGATATTTAACCAGAACATAGTGTTTTTTGAATGACCCAAAAGATCACTAAAACATTTGTACATATTGGAAAAACAAAATTTGCCCCAAAAATGGATGTTCTCTATCTATCAACAAACAGGGTAAAATGAATGTTCTCTATCTATCAACAAACAGGGTTATATGAAGAAATAAAAGTAAAATGATTTAAAGAGAAATCATCATTTCTATTTCTCTGCTTTTCTAGAAGGCTCCATACTGCAACAAAATTTAATTTAACAAACAAAAGGAAGCATATTTTAGAGTGGTCATAATTTTCATTTGAAAATCCTCTGAGGCTTTACCTGAAGCTCTGAATAGAGAGATAACTGTTGTACAAAAGAAAAATTAAACTCCACTGTTTTCTATCTCTTGATAAATTTGTCTACTATGAGTTTGACATCACTGTCAACAGCAAGTAGGTAATTCTTCGAGGCCAAATTGTAATCTGCTCCCTTGAAATGGAATGTCATAGTAGGAAAACTTGGATTTGAGGAGCCATGTTTGTTAAAGCAGAAATCCAGGCTAATGCTTGAGGCATTGGCCCGTGGGAGATCAATCGATGCCCTCAACGCTTCCTTGACAATGTTATAAGCAGTCTGTGGCAGAAAGTTGTAGGTGGTTCCAGTGTCAATGATAAGTCCACCAGAGCCATCAGGTTGAAGATCGAAGATACCAGCAGGGATACTCAATGATTGGCCACCAATGCTGATTTCCTCCAATGATAGATAATATAATGATGGATTTGCGCTGCTTTGAATAATAGGAGT
This sequence comes from Pinus taeda, assembly GCA_000404065.3. Classification (NCBI taxonomy): domain Eukaryota; kingdom Viridiplantae; phylum Streptophyta; class Pinopsida; order Pinales; family Pinaceae; genus Pinus; species Pinus taeda. The sequence goes on from APFE031268049.1 coordinate 125,879, forward strand.
GGAACTAACTGTCATGGCATTCAAGCTAGCAGTGTGACCTAAAAACAAAGGGCTGGTTTTGGAGGGAGAATCAGTTACAGAAACCAAACAGTAAGAAAACCTATTTCCCAACGACGGGCCGAGCTGTGAGACCAAGGAGAGAGGTCCTCGTCTGAAGCCTACTACCCCACACCTTGCAAGCCAACTCCTCCATTGTGGTTGCCGCAACCAAACACAATAAGAGGAAGTGATTGAGAAGAAAATGCAAAGGTCTCGATTGAAAGAATGCCGCGGGTGAAGGACTGGTCAGCATAGATATAGTTATATTTATAGGCTCCATTATTGTTGCAAAGAAAGGCCGGAAGAGCCACGCACATGGAGTCCGTGCAGGGGACTGTAATGTAAGTGGATGACCGGGAAGGATCATAGACTGGACTTGGTTGTTGATAGCAATTAATACAGGGCTTGCACTGGGCCCATATTAGATCACTCCTGGTGTCCAACGATAATGGAGGCATACCAATTCCCATGTTGATAAGAAATTCTTCATTTCCTGCGCTTACTGGAGCCTGGATATCTGCCGTTTGAGCATCACCCTGAAATTTATTTCCAGACATGAGCTGCAGCTTTTGAAGTCTCTCGTGACTGCGATGGACTGCTCGTTTCCAGCGCTCTGTGAATGTGACATTCGCTGAAGTAAATGAATCTGCACGCACAATATCTATTCTCAATCCATTCAGCGGTTGCACCGAATTTAACGCATGTAAGCAGTCCACCAAATAAAAAATTACAGACAGCAATAACAAAGGAAAAAGGAAAAGAAGGTGGCGTTTGCAGGTAACAGGAGCAGGTTCACCTGCGCGGATGAAACTATTCGACCCGATGCCAAATCAAACACCCAAACCTTTTGGGCAACCCCTTTGAATCAACTATCAACGGCTGAAATTGTTGCAATCATCTAACATATAATCGTGTGGCTTACAAGATGAGAGGTAGGCAGAGAGGGGAGTTGATTTTAGAGGGAAATGCCTTACGACGTAAATATGCTTTATAAATGTACAAAGAATTTCAATAGATCACCCTCATCTAAATAAAAAAATTCTAACTTAATAATCATACACCATGGCATCCAACAAGCTGGCGAATTTTGTATTCCGCCTTTGTTTGTAATTATGGTGGTTCATATTCCATGGAAGCAGAATATTTCATCAATCCACATTTGTATATATACATGATATTTGACAGTGATAAAGTAGAGCTGCATAGTTCATCACTATGTCTTTCTTTATCGTAGCTGCAATTTTCTCGTTCTTTAACAAATAGGAAATAGAACAACGCATACATTATAATTCGATTCATGTCAGGAGAAAAGTTTTTAGAAAATGTTAAAAAATCAATGGGAAGTTTGAAATCAGCCTCAAGCATAGCCCCAAATCCAAATACCAAGTACTAGCCAAAAAGTTTCCAAAATAAGATAACCCACATGTAATCTCAAGTGTCATATAAAGAAAATACATATCATTTAAATCTCATAGAAGCAACTTCTATGACTGGCAAATATTGATGCGATTTGGAGCCTAATTTCATTGGAAGAAAGTTAGGTATATTGGAATCCTTACAGGTCTTCGTATACAACCTGCAGTGCACAGGGATCCTGGTTTGGGCTCTTGAATGCATATATAAATGTGGTTGTAGGTTGGAGGAATAAGCTTGTCTATGAGCCAAACTGGCCCATTGCTAAATTGAAATGTCATGCAGGTAACCTACAGACACGTAGGCAACCTATATACTTAAATGAACTATGTTACTGTATGGTTACAACCAAGTTAGTGAGAATTAAGTCCAAATAATACTTTGGTTTTGTATGGGGTTTGAATGCTAACAAAGCCCATATAAACAGAGTTTATTGTCCCAAATGATAATACCAACAACGCAGAGCTCTGGTGTCTATTTTCAAGCATTTTCAATGGAAAAAATATGCACATGAGCTAAACAAAAGGGAATCACATCAAGTAAGGTTCCACGGAATAAACAAAAGGTCAACTCTTTATCTCCCTGCCTTCACTTAACACAAGTATTGAATCACTCGTTCAAAGGGATCCAGATAATCAATGTTAAATGGCATTAAGACTCAGGGTAGGAAATTAGGTTCACAAGTTGTGAAAGGTTGAGAATCCAAATCAAAGTTTCCAAAAAAAAGGTAGAGGTATAAAGGGTTTCATAATTTATTAAAAGGACAAAATGATAGATCCTAAAAACCTTGTTTTACCAAATGTCAAATGATTGTGGTGAAGCACGTCAATATCAACAAATTTTCATAATCAATAGGAAAAAAGCATAGTAGAGTCTCATTGAAACCCCCTCTCTATTAAAGATACACCGTTCTGTTTAGCACTTGGAAATAACTTCTACGACAAGGATACAATACATACTGAAAAGACCAACAAATAAGTACATTACATTACATTGACATTTCTTACCCAGGCAATCTTTTGTCATAGTAGGAAAACTTGGATTTGAGGAGCCCTGTTTGTTAAAGTAGAAATCCAGGCTAATGCTTGAGGCATTGGCCTGTGGGAGATCAACCGATGCCCTTAACGCTTCCTTGACAGCGTTATAAGCAGTCTGTGGCAGAAAGCTGTAGGTGGTTCCAGTGTCAATGATAAGTCCACCAGAGCCATCAGGTTGAAGATCAAATATACCAGCAGGGATACTCAATGATTGGCCACCAACGCTGATTTCCTCCAATGGTAGATAATAGAATGATGGATTTGCGCTGCTTTGAATAATAGGAGTGGAACTGACTGTCATGGCATTCAAGCTAGCAGTGTGACCTAAAAACAAAGGGCTGGTTTTGGAGGGAGAATCAGTTACAGATACCAAACAGTAAGAAAAACTATTTCCCAACGACGGGCCAAGCTGTGAGACCAAGGAGAGAGGTCCTCGTCCGAAGCCTACTACCCCACTTCCTTGCAAGCCAACTCCTCCATTGTCGTTGCCGCAACCAAAAGCAGTAAGAGGAAGTGATTGAGAAGAAAATGCAAAGGTCTTGAATGAAAGAATGCCGTGGGTGAAGGACTGGTCAGCATAGGTATAGTTATATTTACAGGTTCCATTAGTGTTGCAAAGAAAGGACGGAAGAGCCATGCAGAAGGAGTCCGTGCAGGGGACTGTAATGTAAGTGGATGACCGGGAAGGATCATAGACTGGACTTGGTTGTTGATAGCAATTAATACAGGGCTTGCACTGGGCCCATATTAGATCACTCCCGGTGTCCAAAATTGCAGAAAACGATAATGGAGGCATACCAATTCCCATGTTGATAAGAAATTCTTCATTTCCTGCGCTTACTGGAGCCTGGATATCTGCCATTTGAGCATCACCCTAAATTTATTTCCAGATATGAGCTGCAGCTTTTGAAGTCTCTCGTGACTGCGATGGACTGCTCGTTTCCAGCGCTCTGTGAATGTGACATTCGTTGAAGTAAATGAATCTGCACGCACAATATCTATTCTCAATCCATTCAGCGGTTGCACCGAATTTAACGCATGCAAGCAATCCACCAAATAAAAAATTACAGAGAGAAATAGCAAAGGAAAAAGGAAAAGAAGGTGGTGTTTGCAGCTAACAGGAGCCCGTTCAGCTGCGCGGATGAAACTATTCGAGCGGATGCCAAATCAAACGCCCAAACCCTTTCGGCAACCCTTTGAATCAACGATCAAGGGCTGAAATTGTTGCAATCGTCTAACATATAATCGTGTGGCTTACAAGATGACAGGTTGGCAGAGAGGGAGTTGATTTCAGAGAGAAACGCCTTACGGCGTAATTACAAGTACAACTCGAACAATATTTTTAAAATTTAATTTCTTGTTTGGAGATTTTTGTTCTCAATTAAATGATTTAGAATTAAATGATCCATAGGTGGTTGGCTCTTTTGAAAACAAATGAGAGCCACGATGAACCCTCGTGACTCTGTCATTAATTTCATACCATTCAATAACCCTAATCGTAATTAATGGTGGAAAAAGGTATACAATACTCAACTCCATGTTCACACCTGATAATTAGAAGAATATTTATGATATTTATGATTAATGAAATGGGTAACATTCGACTCAATATTTCTGAGATCTATACATTCATTTCAAGTATCATTCATGGTTCTGCTATAATCTAGCATTTATTTGATGTAATCCTTAAACTGTTCCTATTGTTAATTCCTCTGAATCGATGATAGAAACACTGTCTTAAAGGGTTTTGGAGTCATTTTCGTATTAATTGCTGGGAACTATTTAAAACTACACCTTTCACTGAATATGTAAGCAATCCGATTCTAACTAATAATGTAATTGACAGTGTCCATTTCTAGCGATAGATTGATAGAATATTATTAGTACTTGTGTTAATCATAAAAAGCAATAGAATATACTTACTAAATATCTAATTATAAAGGCAACAAAATATACTTGGTAAATTAGTCCCCCTCATAATTATCCATTCTTGGGTAAGAGTAATGCTTTTTTAGTAATGATTATTGAGCACATAATTTATCATTTATCTATTTCTGCTTGTTTATAATAGTATAAATATTTTTTGTTCTTGGAAGGTCTCTCCACCCAGCGATGGACCTGACAATTACATTCAGAATCCCCATCCAAGATTTTCCTTCTCCTCACAGTTAATAGGTAGATATAGTCTGATATCTTGGGCAGCAATATAGTCTGATATCTTGGGCAGCGGGACCACGGTCCAACCTCAATTCACATACCAGTTTAACTGTTATCCATAGTTTTTTCCCACTGGTTACTTATGGCCAACTCAATGAAGAGTCTGAGCAACATCCCCCTCCATTCCTCCTCCTAATTTTTCATGAAAAGAAAGATATGAAACTATTTGTAACTATTTCAAGAGTTATGTAACTGTTTCATTCAGTTCTTTCGCAAACTGTTTAAATTCTTTAGTAAAAATAACAAGATGTTCTGGCTTTTCGGCGCTAATCATTTAATAGTCTATGTTATGGAAAGCAAGAGTTTATAGTAATACGTAAAACTTGGTAAAAAATAATTGTTTGTACAACATATGGTGTTACAACTCCCCTCCCCTTATGAGGAACACCATCTCTGGTTTTCTTCAAAGAAAATAATGTCGAATAGGCTTTCTGCATAGTCTCTTGTTCTTCCCAGGTAGCCTCTTCCAGGCCAAAGTGCTTTCACTGCACTTTAACTTGGTTAATGGCTCATTTCCGCAAGATGGTTTCTCTCCCATCGAGAATACAAAGAGGTTCTTCCAGAAACTCTCCCTCTGGTTCAACCTACACAATTTATAATTTGCTGTCAGAATTGTATAATACAACAATTTAATGTTTCCTATCCATTTATTTTTTACAATCTATATGTTTTCCCATTTAATTATATGCTGAAAATTATATACATATGTTTTTAATAAGGAGACATGGAAAACATTGTGGACCCAGATATGGTTGGGGAGTGCTAACTTGTATGCTAGTGGTGCAATTCGTTCCAAGATTTGGAACGGTCCACAGTACCAAGGTGCTAGCTTTTTGCAACCCTTCCAATGTAAAGTACTCTTCCATGCTTTGACTTTCAAATATACATGATCCCCCAACTAGAATTCTTTATGAGCCCTTTTCTTATCTGCATAAATCTTTTTCCTATTTTGAGCGGCTTTTAACTTTCGGCGGACCTTTTTAACTGTGGCCTCCATTTCAACTAGCATATCAGGACCTAATGCTAACTTATTAACTGGACTGTTCCAATCTGTGGGTATCCTGCATTTTCTTCCATACAACACCTCAAAAGGCCTCATGCCCAATGATTTGTGGCATCCGTTGTTATAGTTGAACTCTACCAGGTGGAGGTAATCCTCCCACTTATGTGGTTGTTGCATTATGAACATCTTTAACATGTCTTCTAAGACTTGATTCACTTGCTCTGTTTTCCCATCCATCCTTGGATGGTAGGAAGTATTCAATTGAATCTGAGTACTTAACCCAACAAAGAGGGTTATCCAAAATGTGGATGTAAAGTTTACATCTCTGTCAGAAATTACTAACCTGGCTATCTCGTGTAACTAAATGATTTCCATCATGAATATGTCTCTGATTTCTACAATCTTGTAGGTAGATTTTACAAATATGAAAGGGGAATTTCTGCTTAACCTATCCACTGCCACCATAATTAAGTCATGATGTTTCTTAGTGCGAGGCAATCCTATGATGAAGTCTATAGTGATCGTCTCCCATTTCCACTCGGGAATGGGTAACATTTGCAATAGACCAGTGGGGTGCAAATGTTCCTTCTTCACCATTCGGCACTCCAAACATTTTGATAGGTATTCCGCAACATCCTACCTTAAACCTAGCCATAAATAACTTTTCCTGATGGCAGACAATCGTTTCTAGTATCTGGGTGAGAGGCATAAGGCTTCCTATGAAATTCATCCAATAACAATAGTTTAACAGAATTTTGATTGGGAACATATATTATGTTTCTGAATGTTAACATTTTCTCTAGATTTATAACATAATTAGACTGTTTCCCTCTCTCTTGAGCTTCTGATGCTTTCTTCCAAAGGAATGCATATTCCGGGTCTTTGATGGATGCTTCTCTGATGATTTAAGGAAGGTTAGATTGTACTTGACTGAATTGTACTTCGTAGATATAATATATTTTCATGCTTAATGCATTAGACACTCAGTTTTATTTTCCCTTAAGGTGCTTTATTTCAATGTCAAATTCATTCACGAATAAGGTCCATCTGGCTTGACAAGCATTTAAACTAGATTGGTTAAAGAAATTTATAAGGCTGCTATTATTTGTCAATAACATAAATTTCCTTCCTAGGAGGTAGTGTCGCCACATTTTGAGTGCGTGTACCCCCGTGGTCAACTCAAGATCAAATGCAGAGTATTATTGCTCATAAATTTTCAATTTGCATGAGTCATGGGCTATCACATTCCCTTCTTGTGTTAATACGCCACTGATACCATCCTTACTTGCATCTGTGCAAAGCACAAAGGTTTTTTCTGGATCTGCTTCTTTTAGCATTGGTGCAGTAGTAAGTAAATGCTTTAACTGCTGAAAAATTTGTTGACATTCAGCTATCCATTGGAAGGCATGCCCCTTTTTCTGTAGCGAGGTCATAGGAAAAGATATTTTTGAAAAGCCTTTTATGAATCAACAATAATATCCACCTAAGCCCAAAAAGGATCTAATGTGAGCAATGTTTTTCGGAATGGTCCATTCCATAATAGTTTTGATATTTTCTAGATCCACCATTATTCCCTCGGTTGATATAACATGGCCTAGGTACTGTATTTGACTTTTGCGAAAATCGCACTTTCTATGCTTAGCATATCGCTGATTATCTCACAGAATCTGTGATACTATTCTCAAGTGTTTTTCATGATCCTCCTAATTTTTTGAATAAATTAGTATATCTTCAATAAAAATCAGTACAAATTTATCTAGAAATGGCTAAAAAATATTGTACATCATGCTCATGAAAGTAGTTGGAGCATTGCTAAGGCCAAAATTCAGTAACACGAACTCGTAATGGACGTAACGAGTTTGAAATGCAGTTTTGAAAATATCTTCATCCTTTATCCTAAACTGGTGGTAACCAGACCTTAAGTTACTTTTTGAGAATATGATGGCCCCATGTACTTCATTAAATAAATCATTAATACATGGTAAAGGGTACTTGTCTTTTATAGTCAATTTATTTAGCTAATGATACTCAATGCATAGTCCTAAGGTTGTTTCCTTCTTTCACACAAACAACACAGGGGCTCTCTAAGGAGATACACTGGGCCGAATGTACCCTTTATCCAAAAGTTCTTGAAGCTTCATTTTGAGTTTTGTTAACTCTGGGATACTCATGTGGTAAGGAGCTCTCAAGAAAGGAGCTACGCCAGTTGTTAATTCAATGGTAAAATCAATATCACACATAGGTGGAAATCCAGGAATGGATTCAAGAAACATATCCACAAAATCCTGAATCATATGAATATTTTCCAATCAAGTCATTTTACTTCAGTCATTGCTATATCCTACTTGGACAACATAAATTTAGTAGCCCTTTCTAATACATCTTCCTTGCTAGTTACCAGTAATAGGACATAACTTAATGTTTTTCTTGATCTCTTGAATATCCTTTCTCTGCCCTGACTCTATGAGGTAACTTACATATTTCTCATTATATTGACTAGGAACCAATTCCCTTCCAACGAATCCATCCCTATTAGTACATCATATGAACCTAAAGGGACCAAATTCAGGTCAACATGGATGGACTGTCCTGAAACTATTATAGGGCAGTTTTTTGTTTTTGTAGATACCCTTCTCTTTGTCCCAGTGACTAGCTGAACTAACCAAGGCTTCTTAAATTTACTTCTTTGCAGCTGACATTTCTATACCAATTTAGGACTTATGTAGCTTAGGCTAGCACCTAGATCAAATAAAAGAGAAACAGGTTGATCAACAATCATACCTTCACACTCGATCATGATGGGCTGGTATTTTGCTTGATGATCATCCAAAACAACATTAATTCTGGGCATACTCCCTGCTATATGTCCAACTGTTGAGGCTTCTTTCATATTTGAAAGTTGTTCTGTTCGAAATCAGTGTAGGAAATTCTTGTAGTAATGGGACTCCCCACATCCCCATTATTGCAAAGGTTGTTTTGGCTGTTGTTCAGTAGCAGTTTTACTAACTCCCTTTCACTGTCTATTCTCAGTGTAAGCTGGGACTTTTTACTGGCTCCTGGGCAATTTACCGAAAGTTTTTTGCTAGTTACTCCTTCCATTTATGACTTTCGGTTGTCTGTTTGGGGGCAAATTCCCCATTCTCCTTCAAATGGCTCCTTTGGGCCCCTCACTTTTCTATTTCATTTGCTGATAATAGATACAGGGTTTTCACACCAAATCATCCATTGTTCTAGGATAATAAAATTCTGGTTTTCGTTCATAAAGTTGGGTAGACTACTAATAAACTGCTAAATTTTGGCCTTTTCCTCATGCATGTATGGAACATATCGTAGCAAGGAAGTAAATCATTTCACATATTCGTCCATGGTCAAGGTTCCCAACATTAACTCATGGAAGTCATTTGCTTTTTCATCATAGTAATGCTCAGTTAAATATATATCCTTAAAATGTTTTTGAAATTCTTGCCACGTCACTTTTTCTTCATCAATTTTTCTCACAGTCTTGATTTCTTCCCACCAGAGGGTGCCCTTTCCCCTTAATTGGTAAAATTCCATCTGTGCTTTTAGTTTTTCAGTATATTCATAAATATGAAAATATTGTTGAAAATAGAAACAAGAAATACTAAATATAGAAGTGCTAAATTTAGTATTGCTATAAATAGCATTTCGGGATACCTTCCTATTTTAGTTAGTCCCTGAACTAAAATAGAGAAGTAAAAATTTGAATTTGATCTTAGCAACTGTTTGTAAAATAATTGATTAATTTATCTTGAGTTAATTAGTTGTAGAAAATCAAACATGAAGTCTATGTGGGGACATGCAATTGTTTCTCCATTGATTGAGGAATTTATCCATCAGTTAAAGAGATAAGGATGAGTTGTAATATTGAGTTGTAATTAGTTAGCTCAGTTAACTAAGTCAAGTCTAGTTAGATTAGTTCAAACAGTTTGTTGAATTAATTGTGAGTTCAGTTAGTTAATGCATGCATGCATGTAACTGCTTCACTTCAGATAACTAAATATTCTCTCATAAATAACTCATGCATGTCAGTTCAGATAGATACCCAGTTGAGATCAGATGGATGGACAATGTACTGTCGGTTGCAGAAATATCCCATTGTGAATATATCTTGCATGCAGAAGGAATTCGTTCCTTGGGGATTGCACAGTTACTTCTCCATTTTGGTGAGCATGTGATGAGGCCAATCACACAGGTGACATCATTGGACCCCAAGAAAGACTATGCAAGGAAATAGGAGGATTGGAAAGCTGAGGAAAGGCATATCTTGTGTCTACTCAATTTATGAGCTATATTGTTTGATTGCAGAGAGAGCATGATAGCTTGTGAGTTGATTCTTTCCGTAACTTGAACATATTTCCACTTGTATGATAATACAAAGATTGGGGTTTTAAGGTGAGGCTTTCCCTGGGTTATTCTTTTGTGTTCATGTGTGATTGATTTCTCGTTTTTAGTTATATGTGTTCTATTTGATCTTGCTCATATTTGATTAAGCTTCCGCATGTTTGTTGTAGAAGTAGATCTTGTATTTTGCTTTAGTATATTGCATAGTCTGTTGATTTACAGTGGGAATTTCTACAAATATTTACCCATGTCGATTAGCCATGCTTCAGTTTCCTCTTCAAATTCTCCGTCAAAAAGGGATGGTTTTATTTTTTTGAAATCACCTTGTAATTCCACATTCTTTCCTTTTGTCTTTCTTTATTCAGAAACATTATCCGAATTCCCTTCTTCATCCTCCTTATGTCCCTCTGCTGATTCTGGATTATCTTCTCCATGATGGGTTGTTGGCTTTCTCTCCCTATCCTCCGCAGTGGGGTTTGGTCCTAGTTGATTCTCTCAGTCAGACGGGCTTTTAAGGATCCTTTCTTGTTCCTTCCTCAGTGGTTCATTGTTCGTCCTCAAGTTCATCATTTCTTCACATAATTGCTGCACCATTTCAAGTAGGGCAGTGATGGCTTGCCGAGTCTCTTCTCCCAGTTGTATCCATGTGTTTGGGTTTCCCTCTACATAAGGCACTTCTGGCTGGTTTGATAGTCTAGGGTTCCTATGCATTTCTACTCTTTTGGTGTTGAATTCTGTCTATGTGTTCACATTCACCCATACTTAGTTTTTTATGCATATATATATGTATACTATAACCATTTTTTTATAAGTGTATTTATCTATCATAGAAGTCTCATTGTACGAGCCTAGGCTCCAATACCATTTGTAATGCTCATCACATATCACAATAAAATTCAAGACAAAATATAACCACAATGTAATTAACATATTCCATTAAATGATTGACGCACATCATTCCAGGGTTATTGATTAAGGTTTAAAGGATATTTAAGTTTGGGGTACGTGTTGTTCTGGCTATTTTTTGGCTATTGAGACTGCTACAAAACTATTACATTTTAGTTTTGATTAAATGAAGAGGGGATGACACAAGCACTGTCTATCTATTTGTTGGCTATTAAGGGTTTTAAACCCGGTTTGCAATATTTCGATACTATATTATTACAAGTACGACTCGAACACTCTTTTTAAACTTTAATTTCTTGTTTAGATATTTTTGTTCTCATTTAAGTGTTTTAGAGTTAAATGATGCGTGGGTGGTTGGCTCTCGATCATTTCTTTTGAAAACAACTGAGATCCATGTCGAACCCTTGCCACTGTATCATTGATTTACTATCGTTCAGTAAGCTTGATTGTAATTAATTGTGGAAAAGGGTTTATAGTACTCGACTCCATGTTCGCACCTAGTAATTAGAAGAATACTTATGATATTTATGATTAATGAAATTGGTCACATACAACTAAATATTTGTGACCTCTATGTGTTCACTTTAAGTACGATTCATGGTTCTTCTGTAATGTAGCATTTATTTTATGTCATCCTTAAACTATTCATGTTATTAATTCCTCCGAGTCGATGATAGAAGCACTGTCTTACAAGGGTTTTGGAGTCATTTTCGGGTTATTTTCTGGGAACTATTTAAAACTATACTCTCCACTGAATATGTGAGAAATCAGATTCTAACTAATGATGTAGTTGACAATATGCATTTCTAGCAATAGATTAATAGAATATTATCAGTACTTGTCTTAATCATAAAAAGCAATAGAATCTACTTACTAAATATCTAATCATAATGACAATAGAATATACTTGGTAAATTAAACCTGCTGATAATTATCCATTCATGGGTAAGAGCAATGATTTTCTAGTAATGATTAATGAGCACAAAATTTATCACTTATTTGTTTCTTCTTGTTTATAATAGTATACATACTTTCTATTCTTGGAAGGTCTCTCCACCTAACCACGAACCTGGCAATTACGTCCAGAATCCACCTCCAATCTCTTCCTTCTCCTAACAGTTAATAGGCAGATGCAATCTGGTATCTTGGCATCAAGACCATGGTCCGATCTCAAGTCGCATAATAGTTCAACTGTTGTCCATAGTTTCTTTGCATTGGTTACTTATGCCCAGCTCTAGGAAAAATCTGAGCAGCATCCCCCTATGTTCCTCCTCGTTCTCCTTTTTGAGGAAAAGAAAGATAGGCAACCGTTTATAACTGTCTCGGGAGTTATGTAACTATTTCATTGAGTTCTTTAACAAACTGTTTAAATTCAATAAAAAAAATAACAAGATTTCTGGCTTTTCAGCCATAATCATTTAACAATCTATGTTAAGCAAAGTAAGATTTTGAAATAATACATAAAACTTTGTAAAAAATAAATGTTGTGAAGGATAGTGTGTTACAAACATGGGGCTAAAATTTTTGATTGATTAAAATAAATAAGACGATTACAATAGTGTTGATCAATATAAAAAACTAAACTCTTTGACTTTACCTTTCACGGGTATGTTTATTTAATTATCATTTTTTACCCCTAATGGCTAATTGATTTTATTTTATTTAAGGCCAACTAACATGGTTTGTCATCATTCTATGTTCTTTGTCCTTGAGGATGGATGGAGTATCCACATTCCCTAGGATAAAAATCCTATACACAATTCCATCCATAAATCTTCTTCGGATATGATAACTACGGAAACCTTCATACCATTGTATTTTTTTTTATCAATAAAGCTATTTAGTTCAATTAATAAAATTTTAAATGAGTTAACTATCAATATTTATTTATTTTAGACTTGTTAATTAAGGAGTTGTCTTTAATGCGACTTTTTGGAAGCTATTTTGGTGGATTTCAGGTATATTTTTCTGGTTTAATTTCTCTAAAATCTTGCTGGAATTCATTGAAATCACAAGATTGATGGGTAAATCCTACACAATAGAAGTTCCCTAGGGATTTTTAATGTTGCTGAATCCATATAAATCCTACACAATAGAAGTGCCCTAGGGATTTTTAATGTTGCTGAATCCATATATATAGCCAAAAAATTATTTTAAATAATACAAATCAAGATTTCACCTCAAATTTTTCCACCAGATTCCGGCCCCGAAAACTCCAAAAAGTTGCATTATAGACAAGTCTGTTAATTAATAACATTTATTATAAAAGTATTTTAAATATTATAAAAGTATTCACTTACATTATAATTGAAAAATGGCTAATAAGATTTCAGAAAGAAATCTGTTAAACTGGAAAAGTAACTGGGTAGTAACCACGAAAAGGTATCTACACTTGCATTTTTATTCCTACTTAAGAAAATATAAGTAATGGTAGGGAGTAACAAATCCTTGTATGTGCATTTATTTACATATTGTTCGTATGCAATTTTTATGGAAATACTTTCTTGAATGATAATAGGTAGTAATTGATCATAAATATGTTATTTACATGATTATGATATATTTTTAAGAATTTTAATTTTTGTTGGTTTCTATGAATCTTAAAAATGAAAACTCTAAAAGTATAAGTAATCTAAAGTCTCTACAATTATTCATGTTATTGTTGGAGACTTCCAAAAATGAAATGTGTAGTGTTTTTTATCGATCCAACATTTCAGATGATTATCCCGTCCATTACTAGGGACCAAAGAGATATATGGTTGTTTGGTCCCTGCTAATGGTTGTAGTAACCATTATTGTTGCTGGATATTTCCAGAATAAAATGTGTAGTGTTTTCAATCCATCCAACATTTTGGATGATTATCCCATCCATCACTAGGGACCAAAGAGATATATATCTCTTTGGTCACTGATAATGGTTGGAGTAACCATTTAAAAAGTTGCTAGAATCGAAAATGCTACATAGTTCATTTCCACAAATATCCAACAACAAATCTAAAAGTATCTAAAAAATATGGCATAAATATTGCAACTATGGAGAAGATGCAAATTCTTCTGGTAAAAAGCTAAGTAATAAGTGGTCCAAGGAACGATGGAATTCTTAATACCATGTCTATAACAAGTATAATAAGGCTAGTTTTATTTTTTTCTTTTTGTTATATTTTTTATTTTATTTCTAACTTATCAAAATTCTTATGATTTGCCAATACTTCTTCTTAGGAACAAAAACAATATATTGAAAAATTTCACTTAATTTCTTATCTTTTTAAGGTGTTGATTTCTTAACTTTCTTAAGGTATATTGTAGAAATTAATGTGTCATCATTATTATTTTTAATATATATAAATTGATATAATATTTTAATTATTATAATTTTAAGAAAATGAAAATTTTTTGAAATAATTATCCATTTTCTTTTCATACTTAAAATTGAAAATCAATTAATTTGCCAAAATTTGGAACAAAAAAAATTGGTCTTTGTGATGTTTTGTTAATTGAGATATAAATTTAAAGATATATATTGGAACAAAATGTTTTGTTTGTTTGTTTTTTCTCTTCTGAATAGACTACATAATCATTATTGTTGCTTTATCTCTATTTCTTATTATAATAATTATAAATGTAAAATTTCAATATAAAAGTCATATACTTTTATTTCCATTTTAATTCATATATTTTTATTATTTCTTAAATGAAAAATTTTCAATTTTATTGTAATATAAAGATTTTATACATTTCCCTCTACAGATAGAAATATTTTATATGAAAGATATAATATTTTTTCCTTTAATTATGATCCATATTGTTATTATTATTTTTTTATTGTCTATATATATATATAATATATATAGGATGTTGTGACCTCTCAAGACAAATAGATGAGGTCGGGGTATTGTCATCCCACCTAGTTGAAGATTCTGGACATGTGGAAACACATACTCAAGAAGTTTAATGGCCATCGATGATATCCCTAACCAAATCATTAAACGAGACATCAACTAACTAATCGTAACACTATAGGGTGGAGGTGGTGGATGTTGCACACACTTCAAGTGTATGTAACTTATGTGGAGAGGGGTCTTAACAAGGCCTCCCTCATGGATTTCTCCATAGAAACTAATCCAAGTTGTGGATAGATGCTTTCCTCCCTACAAATTCTAGTATGGGTGGAGAAGGAAAAGCCAAATCTTTTCTATTTTGGTTATTGTGAAATTACACTGGCTCATGGCCCAAATGCATAGGAACAATGTAAATTCAAAAAATTCTATTATATAGATGGAAGAAATTATATTCCAATAGTCTAAAAGAGAACTATCCTATTGGTAACTTTCTTTTGTATCTTAACTTTTGTTTTGGTATATTATACTTTCCTATTTACATGGATATTAGTGCCTGCAACATGTAAACAAAGAAAACAATGTTTTAACTATTTCAAGGTTTGAGGAGGTTGTAATTTCTAGACTCACTCTGGTATTAATGTTGTAGTCTCTTCCACCAAAAGTCATCTATACTCTTATGCCTAAAATTCTCAATTATTTCATATCTATTTGAAATTGACATTTTTGGCCTTTCCCTACACAATGAATTTGATACACTCTATGAAAATTTATTATAAGTTAAAATGCCTTGGAAAGATTTACAACCAATGATGTTTGCAATTTTCAGCCCCTTTCTCCATTATGTTACCTTATCATATTTCCTATTTGTGTTGTTCCCCACCTCGAACCAACAATCTATGTAATTTTAGTGGTATAGGGAGGGAAGTTGTGTTGGGGCTTATTTGGTTATGGAAAATGGGGGAACTAATGAGTCCTACAATCTATCCTCGTTTATCATGAGGAATTTCAATGACTAGACTTTAGCTATATAATAGTGTTTCCAAACCCCTTTCGTCACCTTATTGTTTACATTTTTTGCTCTGCGAGTTCTGTAGTGCAATTTCAATTTTCTTGGGGACTTTATGATCAGCATGTTTTATGGTAGTGTCTAAAAGCTTGGAGGAAATGGTGTGAGGATATCATTCCACCTTCCTCTATAGTGCAAGTTAGGCTAAAATCAATTTTGGGTCACCGCATGTCTTGAATAGGTCATCAATATGAGAGTTAATTGGTGTTGCATATTCTTTATGGTTAGACCTCATTTATTGTCTTAAATCTATTTTCCAGTCTATCAAACAACTATCTCCAACCTCAATGGAATATCAAAGGGTGCAAGTTAAGAGAGGGGAAATATATTATCATGAACGAGGAAAATGGGAGAAATCCCACATGAATCATCATTTCAAGGACTTTGTTGCATGATATGACGACCTAATACCATACCCTATCCAGGAAGACATTGATCGAGATGAGGGAGAAGCATCCATGTACAAATTCCCTCTCTCACATATATAAAGGTTTTACAGGAATTGGCTCATTGGATCCCTGGCATATGGGACACTAAAGGTCGTTTTAATTTGTATATCCAAACCATTGATCTTTATTAGTAGATGGGGTTATTATTGGGGTTCATGTTGGTAGACTAATAGGAGCATCGAAAGGATGTCCTTCCTTAATTTGAGTGCATTCATCACCATCCGAGAGACATGGATTGTAGATTAGACAAAATAGAGCAACATTTTGGCATTACCCCTATGATGGGAATATCTCATGAATGCTTACAGGAGGTGATCATGACAAAACTAGAGTTATGGATTGGAGATTACACAAAATAGAGAAACATCTTGGCATTACCCCTATGATGGGATTATCTCATGACGGCTTAAAAGAGGTGAGCAAGACAAAACTATGGTTATCATTTGTATTTTGTAGTCTCTTTTTTTTTGCACTTATCATTATCCTCTCTAGATAGATTTTTTTTTCCAATTGTGATGAGGTTTCCCTACTAAGAAAGTGAGAAATTAAATATTTCTCTTCATATAATCTCCAATTTTTACAATCAATAAAATTCACCTTCCCAAAAAAATATATAAATGTAAGAATATTTTATTTATACTTTACATTAAAATATATTATTCTTATTGTTTTATGTTCTTATATTAACTATTTATATATCAACTTCATTTTAGTTATAAAAATAATTAGATATTTTCTCTCATCTTTATTTAGACAAAAAAAAAAAATATTGAAAAATTACATTTTTTATACTATTATATTGATATTGAAATATTTTATTATTATTATTAATTATTTTATTATTTTATTTACCATTACATTTCTATACTTTTCTATTACTAATAATAATGATATTGAAATTTTTATTATTATATTATTTATTATTTAGTTTACCATTACATTTTCTACTTCATTCTGTGAAAAGTATTTTTAATATTATAAATGTCACATGATGTAACACAACTCCATCTTACTAAATTATAAAAACTCAAAAACATTTTAAATGTAACAAAAGTCTCATTTCATATATTCAAGCAAATCACCTTTATACCCCATGTTGACACTGCGTCCTAGATCATTATTTGTAGTACAAACAAAAGCGATGTAACGATGCACTAGGCCAAACTCATAATGTATGAAGTCCAAAATAGTGCAAAATGAAATGCCAGAAACTGACCAACGTCATTTTAGCAGGAAGCGAAATGATTACAACGCATTTTTTTCCCTGGTAAATTTTATTGTCCTGCGAACATAGTTATGAAATCATACGATTTTTCTATCTGTTGTGATCTGTGTTTCATGAATTCTTTACAAGGAAAAATTTACTGGGAATTTATCTTTTATAAAAAGTCGGAACGAATTCTCCGGAGCTCGTTTAGCACTCAGCGTTTTAACTTCACAAGCTGCTGATATTTTTCTTTTAATTATACTTTTATTTCATTCTCGATAATGCATAACCAAAATATCCCATTATTAATAGTGAATTTAATTGCAACATTTTTCTGTCTTAAATTTGAAATAGGTATTGAAATTTTAAAAATAGGAAATATATTAAAAGTTTTAATATATTTATTTTTTAATTTTTTTTTTTTTTATTAATATTAATTTGTTTTGTTGTGATTAATTAAATTGGAAATTTTTGTTTCAAATGTCCATATACTAATTAAATATATAGGAAAAGCTTGTTCATCAAGATTCCATTATGCAAAATAGTACTGGTAAATTTCATGTCAAATAGAAAAAACATTAGTTAACTACAATTCTAGAAAGGAAATGAAATTATCAATGGTGCATGGAATGTTTGAACTGACTAGAGGTGTAGGATGTTAAATTTGTTAATATTTTATACAAATTGCAAAAATCGAAGACTGTCTTGGTTTTCTTTGCTTTGATACAAAATGAATAACTCACACAACATAAATTTTACATGTGTAAACACTAACATTATGTAAGGTAAGGTATTTTATTTATCAAGAAGAAAATGAAGCTTACAACCCACTCCACCCATCTCACAAGCTCCCTTTTATCTTGGCAGCATTAGATTCGTTATACAAACTTCTATGAGTTTCAGAAACCCACCACATTATTCATGCGATAAAAAAAAGATGAAGTAAATTTTTGTTTTGTTATAATATTTTATTTTTGTTGTCACAGATTCTAACAATCACTATCTCTACCACAATTTTCTTGACTCCTTTCCCAATCGCTTTCGTCACCTTTTGAGCAAGCTAAGAGAAGCGAAACACCACCACAACTTATGTAACAAAACTGGATTTGTAAACATGTATATATTTTTTCTTGAGTATGGACGACTTAAGGTATGCTCCACCTTCACCAATGCCTCTTGTTACAAAATGATACCTAATAACGATACACCTCGTTTTACTATGACGAGGACTGCAAAGAGAAAATGTTCTCCATAATTATCTGATTTTGGAACTGAGAAATCAATGCCAAGAGTGATGGTGAGTGTAAGAGGACTGCAAAGAGAAAAGATGCTCCAGATATATTGGTTATAGGGTCAGTAGATAATAGGATTGATTCAAAGTTATGATGCAAATATATCAATAATGTAGTTCAGATTGATGACATATGAAGAATTTTCACAAGGCTATTGTGTCTGCATGTTAATTATTTGTGTGTGCGGGAAATGATAGAATGAAAATGCAGCATAATACTTTATATTTTGTTGTAGTTTTTAATGAGTTTGCTGCTCCATGATTTAGTTTTGATCTGCATATTAGCATTTAGGGCTAAGTATTGAATTCATATTTATTTTATTGGGGATATAGATGTTCATGAGAGTGAGTATGTAGGAGGACCAATGTGTTACTTGGAAACTTTTATAGTTTCTTGTATTTTATTGATTTATTGATATTGTCTTGTTGTTAGGGTTTCATATCAGAATTGAACCTTGTTGAACATAGTGCGATGGTGATCTAGTATGAAAATGAATGAAATCTAGGTTTGCATATAGTTGTGACAGCGTGGCCTCTCACAAGTGGATTCTTTCTAACTTGGAGAAATGATTTCATGCTAGTGGGTGCTAATAACAGTGTTGTGGAAGTGGTCACTTCAGCCTAGTGGTTGCTGGAATAGTTGTTGGTAATCAACTCACTATATTTTTTGGATCGAGTCTCCTAGCTAAAGGTGACTATCTATTTGTGTATGAGGTCAAGCATCCTAACTAGTGGTTTTCAATGATCTATGTAAAAGACATCCTATTGCTTGATAGATAATATAATATTCAAAGCAGCAACACAAAAACAAGGGTGATTTTCTGGCAGATATCCTTGTGTCGCATGTGTATGATTATTGTGGTGTGCATTTTTTCTCTCATGGATGTTTTGGTTTAGTTTTTCACGTGATTATATAGTTATTTGATGATGTATTAATGTGTTTCTTGTTTGATTAATGCATCAATTAGTTGAAGTTAAAATTGGTAAAAGTGGATAACAAGACACTCTCCTGATTGACCTCCCTGCCCCCTAAAGTAGTGCTTAAGGTTTCTAAGAGTAATTGTCATCACATTATCATAGTTTTATATATTTTAACAATGATCAATAAATCTCTTAAAACAAAAACTATTTTCATTTTCTTTTAAATATATCTCACTTGCTGCATGGTAAGTATACATTGAATCATATTCTTGTGATTAATTTCTTTCCAAATATCTTGCATCAAGGCCATGTTGACTTAGATTTGAATACAATA
>APFE031268049.1:147707-158053 GCA_000404065.3 Pinus taeda
TTACACTTGTTTTATCATTTTTATCTTTATAGTGGAAATATCCTTTTGTTAAATATCTTGTTTCAACCAACTACATTGAAAGCCAAAAAAAAATTACAAATCTTCCTTATAGTGCGTTATTAAAAATAAAAATAAACATCTTTGAATTTGATCACTAAGTCCCGATTTATTTGGTCTTTTGGGGTTAACCAAAGAATATGATTCTACTCATTAAAACAAATGATCTAAATTGAATTTTCGAAGTTGATTACCATAATACTTATGCATCCTTACATTATACCTCATCTATAGAGGGTTTTAGGAAAGATCCTTCTCCAGAGTCACTTCTGAGCTAAAACAATAGCTTATTCCTATTCACTTTGAATGATCCTCTACATTAGGATTATTTGTATTCATAATCTTGATCTTCCACTATAGTATATTATGCGGAGAGGCTTCTAAAGTATAATGGTTATTGTTTGTTTGCAATAAAAGTGGATTCCTGACCCTATGGTGTATTTGTTAGAATAAAAAAAATGAAAAAAGAGGGACTCTTTGCGCAAGCATATATATTGGAGGTTTTGCGAGGAGATGATGTGAGGATAGAAATTAAAATTATTCTTGTCTTCAGAAGAGTGCAAAAGAGGCTAAAGGATTTGGTCTAAGTTCTCAGGGGTATAACCATGTCTATGGCATAAAAAACAAGAAATTAAAATTATTCTTGTCCTTAGAAGAGTGCAAAAGAGGCCAAAGGATTTGGTCTAAGTTCTCATGGGTATAAGCATGTCTATGGCATAAACAAGAAGAGTTTGTAGGACTATTATTATTCTTCGAGAATAATTATTGAATTTTGTTGAAAATATGAGGTAAGGGTTTTTTTGAGTACAATAGTTGTAGATGTTTATTCACATATTTGATTCGCGCAAGTAAAAAAAACCAAAAAAATCGAGAATATGACAAAACAAAGTGGCTACAATGTAAAAACTAGATGCGAAATTTCCATAAATATTGCAACATTCTTTATATTATGATTTAAAAATATAAGAAAATATTTTCTAATAAAAATATGGAGGTTGCATCTCCTTCACCAAGTAGAACAAGTAATTTAACAAAAAAAAATTGTACTTACTTCTATATTTAGAACATACAATTTTAATATTTTCGTTTCTGACAAGTTAAAGCATTAAAAACACAAGATGTGTGATTGGACAAATATGTTGCGGACTACGTATATCAGTTGCGGAATAGAAATATTGACCATATGTTTCACCAACCCTGCATTAAATGCTCATTTTCTCTTAATTATATGATGTGTTGTCAAAATGGTAAGTTTGTACTTCCGCTTAGAACTTCATTTAATCCATGACCTTAAACTTGAAAACAAAATACCCAACTTGCAATAAATATCTACTTGCTTGATTTACTTATGGATCACAGGTATGGCTACTGTCAGTTTAATAATTTTGGTGGTTGGGATTAATTTTCCAACACTCCCACTTAATCACAACCACCATATTCACTATCCCCAAACACTCTCTTAGATGGACAAAATTTTCGTGTGTTAATGGATTCGTGAAGATTTCTGCAAATTGTTTCTATCATCTGCATTGTTGAAACACAATTTCACCTTTCTTAGTCAATTATCTAATAAAACTATATTTAGTGTCAATGTGCTTTCTTCTCTTATGAGAAATAGAATTCTTTGATAGTGAAATTGTAGAATTGTTGTGACAGTAAGTAGTTGTCATTCCTTCTTCTTCCTTCCACAAATCCTTCAACATTCTTCTCATCTGAATTGCTTCACATGATGCTGTTGTTGCTGTGGCATATTTAGCTTTTTTTGTTGATAGTGACACTATCGACTAATTCCTGGAGGTCCATGAAATGGCTCTTGTACCCAAATGAAAAACATATCGTAATGTGTTCTGTATATCATTAACACATAGTGCTCGGTCACTGTTACTGTAACCAACAAGCCTAAACTCATTTGTTGTAGTATACAAAATCCCAAACTCCTTCGTCCCATTAACATACCTTAGAATTATTTTGGTTTCTTTCCAATGTGTCTCCTTGGGTATCTCCATGAACCTTTACATCAAGCTCACTCAATACATTATATCAGGCCTACTTTTGGATAATGTCGGATTGAGATTATTCCTGCAATCTTCTTTCCTCAATTTCAATCCCATGAAAATTGGAGTTGGTGCAAGTTTGTGGTTATGTATATTAAACCTCCCTCAAATGTCTATTGCATACTTTGCTTGAGAAATAAAAATATTATTTTCTCTTTGCTTCACTTCTATGCCAAAAAATACCTTAACAACCGCAAACTCATCATTTCAATCTCACATTTCATGATTTCTTTGAAATCAACAATGAGGAGATCGTCACTCACTGTAAAAATCAAATCATATACATTTAAAATAAAAATAAGAAGCTTACCACCACTTTATTTGATGTAGAGAGTAGGCTCTCTATCACATTTTTCAAAGCCATTTCCCATCAAGTAAGCATCTATTATTTTATACCATGCATGTGGCGCTTGCTTCAACTTATAAAGAGTTTCTTCAACCTATACACCTGGTCTTCCTAGCCTTCTACCTCATAAGTAGGTGGTTGTGCAACATATACTTCCTCTTTCAACGCTCCATTTAAGAATGTTGATTTCACGTCCATTTGATACACATTCCATTTATGTTGTGTGGCAACTGACAACATTGTGCACACTATCTCAATCCACCCAAATGGCACTAACGTCTCTACATAATATCTTCCATGATCCTTCTTGTATCATTTGACAACTAGCCTTGGTTTATGCCTTTCAATCTTTCCTTCAACATTATTGCTGGTCTTATAGACCCATTTTACTCTAATGACTTCTTTTTTATTGCTCCTATTTCTTTATCCATTCCCGCTACCAATTTTTCTTCTTTGACTACATATTCAAAAGGGATTGGCTCAGCAAGATGAAAAATAATGCAAATAAGGAATTCAAACTTGTGCTACTATCAACTTCATTTCGCTCATAAATTTCACTTAAATTTTAGAATTCTCGTCTTCTTATGCTTGTCGAAAATGGACTTCAAATTTCACTTGATGTTGTGCTTGAGGTAGATGAAACTATTGGGATTTGTGGTGTGCTTAGTGTCATATTTTCTCTACTTCATGACATTGTCCTATTATTTGTTTACATTTTCAGTTGTTGACTGCTTTATTTAGCTAGAATAGTTGCAGGAGGTGTCACCATTGAAGAATTTTATTTTTGCAATCAATTTCTCTTTGTCTTCCTATGGTATAAATGTTTTCACATTGATTGTCTTCTCAAAACTTCCATCCCATGCTTCGTATTGTATGAACTGCACATATCTATTGATTATGACCTTCTTGGTTAAAATATTTGTACAACTTCTATGCCTTGGATTCATCACTATATCCAACAAATATGCATTTCTCCCTCTTATTTTCCAACTTCTTCCTTAATTCATTTGGGACATGTGCATAAGCCACAAATCCAAACACTCTCATGTGAGTGACACTATGCTTTCTTCTACTCCATGCATCTTTAGGGACCATATTCTTGACACTTTTGGTTGCACACTTATTAATGATATATGCTACATAAGAGACAAGTTCAACCCTATAGTCATTTGGAAAATGCTTTAACTTCAGCATACTCCTTTCCATTTCCAGAATGGTGCTATTTTTTATTCATGCGACACCATTTTGTTGAGGTGTGTATCTTGTTGTAAATTATTTTTTAATTTCATGCTCCCTACAAAAATGGAGGAAGTCATTTGAGATGTATTCACCACCTTTGTCTATCCTCAAAACTTTGATGCAGTGCCCACTTTGATTTTCAAGAAGATCTTCATATTAGAAGAAGCACTCAAACACTTCACTTTTCTTCCTTAAGAAGTAGACCCATATCTTCCTCATTTAATCATCTTTGAATGTTAAAAAATAATAGCTACCACTAGTTGATGGTGTTTGCATTATTCCACATAAGTATAAATGGACAATCTCCAAGGGTGCCTTTGCCCTTATTGACTTTCCTGCTGGAAATGATTCTCTATGTTATTTTCCCAATATGCATCCTTCACACAGTCAATCTGGTTTTTCTTTGAGTGGAAATCCATCTACCATGGCTTTCCTATGAAATAATATTAAACCTCCAAAATTAAGATGACCAAACCTTAAATCAAAATTGAATTTTCATCATTGACCTCTACTTGAAAGTTTTTTTCTGTGACAACTACAACTTTTATTTCATCCTCTTGTGAATTCATTGACAATTATGATTGTGCACCTTTTTCGTTCAAATCTGGTGAAACATTATGTTCCTTGCCATTTGAACTTTTGTAATCAATTTTTTGCTTGGAGACATATCTAAAATTGTGCACACTCCATTTTTGAAAAAGATATTGTATCCCTTTTGCATGAGTTGTCAAATTCTTATAAGATCATGCTCCAAACCAAGGACAAAATTAACATCTGAAATGTAATTCTTCTCCTCATTCTTTGTTATAATTATGACTCTAACTTTTCCCATGACATAGGCTTCATTATCAACCTGTAATGCCACTTCATACTTCTTACAATAATGACATTGAACATGAAATTTATCATACCTCTGGCCTTATGCTTGATTTTTACTTGGGCCTCGACTTGGATTTGGGTTGCTACTTGCTCCACATAAGCTTGAAGGTCTTCCTAGTCCACCTCTATATGAGCTTCTACCTCTTCCTCTAGCTTTTGATCTTCCTTTGCCTCTACCTTGACCAAATAAAACTTGTGTATTGAAGGCATGCTCCCATGATGAGTTTATTTCTCTATTTGATCTGTGTTCATGAGAGATAAGTGATGCATGAAGCTCATCTACTAAAATTGTGAGAGATCCTTTGTATCTTCTATTGGTCACAACAATAGGGTCCAATTCTTATTGGCAGACTTCTAAAAATTTTCTCAAATATTCTCCTTTTTCAAGTGTCTCATCATGAGACATGATTTGAGTAACCAGTCTAATTATGTGTCTAAAAAATGACTCTATATTCTCAAACTCTTTCATACAAATTGTCTAAAAATATCTTCTTAACATTTGCCGTTTTACTATCTTCACTTTTTCCATCCCTTGGGACGATATCCCATGCTTTCTTGGACATTTTAGTTGTTGCAATCATTGGGAAAATATTTTCATGAACTACTTGAAAAATGTAGAAGATAAATTTTGAATCATTCTTCCTTTTTTCCCCCATAAAATCATTTTCTACTTCTGCCAAATAATTATATGTTTTTGCATCTATTGGTTCTTTGAAACCATTCTTCACCAGATCCAAAATATCTTGAACAAAAAACAAAACCTTCATAGTAATAACCCAACAATCATATTTTTTTTCCATTAAACTAAGGTATTTGAAGATTAGTCAAGTGTGTGCTTGATCTTTCCATTTCTGACTGTAATTTGTTTTTCTATGTGACAGTAAATATGCTAAAAAAAATATGCCTTCAAGAACAACTTTCAAAACCTTGTTACTCCTTGCTCTTCCTTGTTATAAAGATTGAATTTGCTACTCCTTATTGAACTTTCACTCATACCACATGAAAGATAATGTAGAGGGATCTCTTTAGGATAATAGTTGTGTAGGTTAATTCACACAATTGATTTGAAAAGCTCAATAAAGTTTATGCACAATGAGAACGGGAAAAATAGAGTGGTTGCATAGTAATAACTAGACGTGAAATTTCCAGAAAAATATCACAAAAAGGTATACGTTAGATTATCTTTTAAAAATACAAGAAAATGCATCCAGATAAAAATATGGACGTTCCAGCTCCTTCACCAAGTAAAATGAGGAATTTCACACATATTCTCATCTTTGTTTATTGCACAGTAACTCACAGTAAGACACAGTGACTGGTTGTTTTATGCGCCCACCTAAAACCACTCCACAAATTTCTCTCTAGACTTCTAAAACTTACCTCTGATACTAAAAAAAATACTTCTACTTACTTCTGTATTCAAAACATACAATTTAATATTTTCATTTATGATAATTAAAAGCATTAAAAACAAAATATGGGTGTTTGTATAACGATGTCGTAGAGAACATATCTCAGTTGCAGAATAAGATCCTAGACCATACATTTTACCAACCCTGCGTTAAATTCTCATTTGTTCTTAATTATCTCATGTGTTGTTGGAATTGTAAGTTTGTACTTTCGTCGAGAACTTCATTTAAGCCACTTCCTTCAAGTTGGAAACAAAATATGCAACCTGCAACAAAAATCTACTTGCTTGATTTACTTGTGTACGAAAATTATGGTAGTTGTCGGTTTAATGACTATCCTGGTTGGGATTAATGTTTCAACATTTTTGGTGTTCGTAAAACTAGAGCCAAAGGTTGTGCTCGTGTGTGGGGAGTTACTATGAAATCAACAAGATTAAAATTGTTGTTTGAAGTCAAATAATGTTAGAATGTGTTAGCTTCGAGTAAGAAAGGAGCTACTATGGAATTGTGAAAAGTTTGTTTGGCATTACGATGTTCACGTGAAATATTTTAATGTGTGATTCCCATAAAGTAGATTATAAGTCTTGATTGATTTGAAAATTGGAGAAATCACTACTTTTCAATTCCCAATCTTTAAGCAGAATGATACCTGAATGAAGCAATCAACTTGCATAACACCAATTACATGACTTGAAAGCTTAAAATGTAGAAAATTGGAGAAATCACTACTTTTCAATTCCCAATCTTTAAGCAGAATGATACCTGAATGAAGCAATCAACTTGCATAACACCAATTACATGACTTGAAAGCTTAAAATGTAGAAATTATGGAGGGTTACAATGCCTAGTCAATATAAAGTGGTGATGAAGTGAACCTAGAGGCAGCTACGGATCTGCGTTGCATCAATTCAATATTGGGGTAAACAAAGACTAATGTGAAAGTTTTGCTAATAATGTCTATAAAAGACAACATTAAACCGCATATCATATATTGCACGAAATCGAATGGGTCCAGGACAATGATCAAGGATTGATATGAATCAAAGAATACACATGGACTGATGTCCCTAATGAATAATATTTTTTTATTAAAATGGAAGAAGATCAAAGTATATAACTAATTTTATTTGAAGAATTAAAGACCTTAAATATAAACATGAAGATATAGGTGAAGAAGTATCTAGAACTAACCTAGTCACTATAATGTTAAATGGAATGCTCTATGAGTATTAGATGTTCATTGTGGGCCTTATGGTAAGGGAGTAGGATCTTTTAATGGATTGGAAGGTATACTCATGTAGGAGGAAGAAAAGAAAAGGGACCTTAATCCTCATAATTATGTTTTTACAATGATGGAAAAATGGAGTCCACCTTTTGAAAATGAAGCCCTGGGTTGGTAATAAAGGAGGAAAGCTACTGCATGGAAATCCATCACTTGGTAACTCACAATTTGCAAAACCGAAACCAAGTATGACATTTACAAATGTTGATAGTAAATTCCATTACTATGGCAAGTTTGAGGATTACTCTACAGTTTGCATGGAATGGAAATACCTTGACTCCAAACATAGGAATAAGAGGAACATTGGTAATTTTGTTGATAGAGGAGAAATAGTGAATTAAAATGTCAAAAAGATTAGGCTAATTTCTACTTATGTTTAACTATTCTGAAATATGATCCAAATAATTGGTTTGTTGTTTTTGGAGCCTCTATCCATATATCATGTATTAGACACTTGTTTGAGAACATTCATGAATCTAATAATGGTGCAAATATATATCTTAGAGATGATTGTTCAGATGAAATTAACAAGTATGGTTATGTGTCAGTGACATTACCTAATGGTTATGTTAAATTAATCCACAATGTGATGTATGTCGCTAGTATTAAGAAGAATCTAATCTCGGTTTATACTATAACATATCAAGGCTTAAAGGTAGAATTTGTAAATTCACATTCTGTAGTGAAGGACATGCGAGATCACTTCAAGGTCATTGCAACATGATATAAAATTTAAGTTTTATATAATATAAATGTGATACTCAGAGCTCTCAAGCATTTCCATCCACAACAATGATAACATAATCTCTTTACATGAAATGTATGACCACATTAATTGTCATAATTTATTTGTACCTAAATATTGAGAATTTGTAGAAGTGCTTCTAATAATTAAGAATGAATATTACATATCAAGGTTGTACATTGGGGAAGATGCATAGAGAAGTATTTCATACTGGTATAGATAAAAGGAAAAGGAACATTTTAGAACGTGTGCATACAAATATATGTAATCCTATGCATATTAGATCATTACATAGAGCATATTATTTCTTGATATTTATTGACAAATATATAAAGCATACATTGGTATAATTCATGAGAAATAAGTTAATGTATTTGAATATTTTAGGTAGTTCAAAAATATGGTTCAAAAAAAAAGAAAAGAAATACATCAATATCCTTTGATGAAATCAAGGGGTCTAATATCTTTCAAATGAATTCATCAAGTATTGCAAATCCAAAGAGTTATGCAACAATATCTAATACCAAAAACTTGACAGCACAATGGAGTAGCTAAAAGGAGGAACCAAACATTGGTAGAATGTCCATGGAGCATGTTAGATCATAACAATTATTTTTGGGATAAATCTATTCACATTGTTGTTTACTTCAAAAATAGAATTCTGACTAAAAGTTTAGATCATAAGACTCCTTTTGAAGCACTTTGTTGTCATGAACCAACAATGAGTCAACTGAGAATATTTGATAGAAAATAATTCCACATGTTTCAAGACAACATAAGAGGAAAAATGATACAAAATACATCAAGTTCATTTTCATAGGTTACTATTTGATTATAAAGCTTATAAATTAATTTATCTTTGCACATGTAAATTATTTGGAAGCAGAGATGTGTTATTTCATGAACTTGTAAATGAAGGACATAAGGATGATGCAATTTCATATTCATTCTGAGTATGATCATGTCAAAGAGTAAGCCAATGATAGGTAGGAATAGAAAGAGGAAGAAGAACCAAACAACATTAACAACTCTAGTACCTAGAGCACACCAAGAGGATAAGATGATTCAACATAAGGTAGGAGAAGTGATGAAAGTCCCAAAGTACTAAGAAGGTCATCTCATGAAACTCAATCATTGGTAAGATTTAAATATTATGCTTTAATGACTAAAGTTATGAATGTCATAGAACCTTTGAATTTCCAAGAAGCTAATGGGAAGAAAGTGTGGAGAGATGCAATGAAGAAATAATATGAGTTTATAATGAAGAATGACACTTGGGAAATAATAGAATTATGTGAAAATAAGGTACCCATAGGATGGAAATGGTTGTCCAAAATTAAATTTAACAATGATGGAAGTACAGATAAATATAAGGCTAGTTTGTTTGCAAAATGTGACTCACAAAAATAGGGAATTGATTATGATATTTGTTTTATGATTGTAGCTAGGTTAAATATAGTTAGATTAATGATTACTTCAACTACAAAACATAAATGGAAACTACATCAACTAGAGGTTGAGTCTTCATTATGGAACAAGGAACTAAAAAAAGAAGTGTATCTTGTTTAGCCATAAGGGTTTGTTAAAAAGTGTCAAGAGTACCTTGTTTGGAAGTTAGAGAAAGCATTAAATGGATTGAAATAAGAATCAAGATTATGGTTTACGAATATTTATTCTTTCTTTCTTCAAGAAGGTTTTATTAAAAACAAAAGTTACCGTAATTTGTATATCAATTCACATCAAAAGGGGCATGTTATTAAGATTTATCTTTATGTTGATTATATTATTATAACATACAACACTTCTATGTTAATTTATGAAGTTAAACAAAAGCTATATTTTGGCTTGATGGGGTCCTGACCCAGGTTCAACATTATCAGCTTTATGCTAGAACCAGGCTTTTGCATCCAGAGGCCTATGTGATGGTTTGTTGAAGTTCCTATGGCTTATATCTACCTTCGCGCAACTCTAATACTTCTGAACATACAACTAATCGAAATCCATCTAAACGAATTTGATCATGGAAAATTAGGCGAAATGAAGGGGTTTTAAATTTTTAGTAGGCAAATACTTTGTATCATAGTACATTTTTATAAATCGCCTCAAATAGCCCACCTTATTTTAAGGGAGAGGGTAAAAAAGGTAAATTTATCCCTTGAAATTAGGGGTTACAACCTTCCATTCACCCTAATTTTTAAGAATAGGTTTTATTTAAGTGAATCCTATGGGCCAAATACCATATTTATAAAAGAGGTATGGTAAATTAATAAAAATATAAATAAATGAGAGGTATGGTAAGTAAATAAAACATTTTTTATATTTACTCCATAAGTCA
>APFE031268049.1:160401-179993 GCA_000404065.3 Pinus taeda
TTTTTTTTTTTTTTTTTTTTTTTTTTTTTTTTTTTTTTTTTTTCGCAGTTGGAGTCTATGGAATAAGAAAGAAATTTGATAACTTGAAAAAAGTAGTAGCTTGACAAAGTTTGTAGAGAAAAGATTAATCTCTCCTACCTTGAGAGAACTCGTTGTCAATATCAACACCTACAAGAACTTTGGTGTGGAATATTATCAAAATTAATAGAAGGATATGAAAGAGTGTATTGTAAGAACCTTGACAAACATGCCCACTGAAACTTGGAACATTGTTTGTAGGAAGAGAAAATTATGTTTCTTTTTCCAAACATGTATGTTAGTATTTTACAATTTAATGAATATGTTTTCTTATTATCATATATCGTTTCATACTTTAACAAAACATTCGCCAAGACTTCATAATGTTTTATTATTCAGTAAAATATTTGCCAAGATCTTACAAGATTTTATAATTCAATGAAAGATTCTCCATCATTGTACAAGATAATATAATTTGGTGAGATATTCGCCAAAAAAATTATATATACATATTATATTATTGATAAAATCGCCTCCCATTTTTCCTATGTATCATGGGGATTAGCCCATTTATTATACATATAAATTTAGGGTGTTTCTTAAGATTTTCCCTGAATTTGATATCTTCGGAAAGGTATTTAATCGTACTAATCATGCATAGTATTACAGATCTACCAGTTTCAGATAGTAAACAAGAACTAATTCATATAAATCATAACACATAACAAAGATATATAAACTTTGCAGAAGTAAATAATAAGACACAAATGCATCAATTCTAGCCCAAAATAGTCATTATTAGGTATAAGAATTGAATTACAAACTTCTTTCTCCTATGCATTCAACTGTAGGGGCTTGCACACTCAACCTGCAGACTTACCAAGGTGTTTGTGTACTCAGTAGTAGGAGCCTTACCCTTTCAGCCAATTATAGGAAACAAACCTTTCCTTCCTTAGCACCTTGCCCATACAATGATTTGTCACTATTAGATCCCTTCGAAGACTCTCTATGACTCATTTATATATAGCATTTACCTTACAATACCATCATCCACGGACCATGGATGGGTCTCAAAAAAATGCTATCACCTACCCAATTAAGGGCCTAAAGCACCTTTGACTTCTATTAGCTTCACACTATGCTTCCACATTTCTCGAAGACTTTACATTTGCTACAAGAATATATTACAATTTTTCCCCAAACATTAACAAAATTGACCCTAGGGAACCCATACCAATACGACCCCAACACAAATTAGGCTACTCGCCCATGCATCACTCATCTGGTGCATCTATCTTGTTGTGGAGATTGCTGAACTCCACCTTCAACAACTCTATGTTAGAAGAACCCTGCACCGCTACCTGCTACACTTCCTCTACCAGATTTTCAGTAGTTGGGACTTCCATCATCAGGTGCATCATCCTTTGTGTATGTCAGAGTGTCTTCAACTACTCTTGGAGTAACAGAGCAAGTTGGCTTACTTCCTCTTTCCATGGTTGTATTCTTGCCTTTAAGATGACCTATTTTCTCTATAGCTCCTCAATTTGTGTTTGCAATTATTTTCCTTCTTCCAATCGAAATGCTCGACTAGTGCCAAAGTTCATGCAGTGACCCCGAGTTCATCAAACTCTTGCTACATATCCCAAATATATGTGCCAAGTCTCCACAGGTTTGGGCCCTGCTATAGAGTCGACTATAGTTCCATTTCCTTCACGAAGATCAATGTGCAGCCTATGACTACTGCATCCAAAGTGGCCATCCTCTCCTTGATAGTTTCTCCACACTACTCCTGGACTTGTGGGAAAGTGGTCAGCTACAATTTCAACTCCATCTCTTAGATCTTCATTTGGAACTCAAATGCTACTCAGACGATCTCATCTTTTGATTCCCTGACTGCGACAGCCAGCTTTCGAATCTTCGTTGATGTTGTTGCATCTTCTAGAATGTGAAGATATGGCATCGTCTTTCATGTCGATGTAATTTCTACCTCCAAGCTCTGCCTTCGTGTAGCCATCTCTTCCTTTTCCTTTAGAAGCTAAGACTTTTCTATGAATATCTACTGGTTTTTAATCTCTACCTCACTAATAAATGATAGCGTACACTGCTCCCTAATTCTAAACTTGTCTGATACCCCCTCATGAAGCACATGGAGGGTTTCAATATGCAACATGGCTAAGTTGACACCCACATCCTTGATCTGTCTGAGCTAGGAGTTTCCTTCATCTATCTTGATGCATAGTGTTCCCTCTAGTAATGGTATGACTCTAAGATCCAAATTCCTATCTCTCTCAAGAACAATTGCGCTCCCTTGTTGCAGGCTTGCTTAAATCCTGCTCACCTGGCCTACCCTTACTTGTAGTCATCCTGTTTGAATCTCCAACTCATGCAGATCCTTTTACACATTCCCCAACCTCCACAGGTACTGTTGTTTGAACTATTACCACAATTCGGTCATTGTATTGCTAACCTTATCTTTGAACTCATCAAATTCCCCCTTAGTGTGGAACATTGGATCTACATTTATGTCCTTGTCTAATTTCTGTTTCTTCCTAGATTGAGAAGTCATCTCATTGGTCTACTTCTAGAATTTGAAAGGAGTGTTATACTCCTTGCCACCGCCTCCTTCAACATGAGAACCCACCTTGTTTAGTGAGAAGCTGACTCCTTGACATCCACTACAACCTCCTTCATGGCATGCTCCTTGTCAGCAGCTACCTTATGAGCAACTTCATTCTTTTCTTGTGCTACTTTTTCTCAGGCTACTGCCTCCTTAGCCTATTTATTTTTTTGTGCTTCCATCATCTATGTAGGGGAACTCTCTCTGCCCTTGCTTATTCCCACGCTGAGATCTGTGGGGTGAAGCCACTTCCCTAGCCATTTCCCCATAATGTCCTACATATTGACATCGTTGACGAGGTACGGTAACTTGTACCAGAATTTTTTTGGATCTAATCGAGCGAGGATAAACATGTTGTGAAAATTTTCCTTGAACTCCACTTATGCCTCCAACTTCTCAAATAGGGTTGGTGATAGCCTTATCCTATGGTTGATCACCGTGCGGAGGTCCATCTCAACCAGTACCAAGAATATATTCATCTCCATGACCCTCTCCAGATCCGTTGTTGTCCATAGTGAAGTGAACTTCAAGGTCTCTTGTAAATCGATATCGTGGGGAGGGAACTGACTGTATTTTGGTAGTCTCCACGCAGCTAGGGTAATTAATAATAGCAACCAGGCATAGTGGAATGCCTTGTCATCATCCTAATATTCACAATAATTCAAAAAAATCTCCTTACACAAATATTATGCCCAGTTGTACTGCACTCCCTTCATGCATTATGCAGCCAATGAAATGACTGGCACTGACACCTCATCCGTGCTAGACTTTCTCATGACCTTGCAGGCCAAAATCTGGGCAGAAAAATGCACCTCCTTGTCAGTGATGGAACAGATAGAGTATCCATTTGACTTCTTCACTAAGCCAAACTCGATCTTCATTCCATTCATGAGTATTTTTTCTTTACTCTTGCCTCCAAACTCCTCGACTAGATCCACCACTTGGTAGGGAAACCTTGTGATGTGGTTTATCAACATATTTGTGATGTGGATGGGATCACCCAACCAGAGACACCCATCATGAGCCAATGTGAGTAATTATCATAAGCACATGGTTTTGATAGTGGTTCTTCTCAAATGTGGTACCCATAGCATATTTTGCAATCCGTCCTTCTCAACCCCCACAACCCACTTCATAGGCTCAAGTCATGTGACTCCTATCTCTTTATAATAGATCTTGTCCAAATACATGTTTGGTGCCAAATGTGAAAATTTTTTGTGATCATCTAGATTCCAATCCTCTATTATAAGTGCAAAAATTCACCCTAATAGCACACCTTCAAATACCACCTTTTTCAGCAACAAAGGTGTAGATACTATAAACTTGCCAGAATATGGATCTTTTGGGACCTTTGCTTTGCCTTTCCACAGAGGGATATACTTTGGTAGCCTAGTCATAAGCTCTCCTTCCTCCTCAGTGTCCAACTCTTAAACCCCTTCTCGAAGCTCCTCTTCATCAAGATCCATGGGTTCATGTGGTTATTTGTATTTATTTCTTTCGAATCTCTATAGGGTTCTTCCTCAGTGACTTCCTCACCGGAACAGACTATGGTTTCTTTTGTTTTTCCTTGGTGGAAGATGATTTAGGCCTAGGCGACCTCAGCACCATAGGCACAGACGGTGTTTCTTCCATCGTCGATGCAATTTCAGGGGCTGTGACTTCAAGGACAACGATTTTAGAACTTCCAACTTCTACAATATTAGTGTCCATCATTCTGTCCATGAAGGCATTGTAGAAGGTGTCAGACACGTTAACTAGCCCTAGATGTTTACATAGATCTTCCCAATCTTCTTGATTCAAAAACCGAGGACAAGTGTTCTCACAAGCAATTTTCAAAAAGGCAAAGCGTTCTACTACAGACCAGCATGCCAAATTTATAGGTGATTTCAAATTCAAATCCGATCGTTCCCTCCAAATTCAGACCATAAATGAATCTTTTGTAATAGATTGCCAAATATTTTCACCATAAATGCGGCCTACCAGCTTCGCCTAATAGGATTTTCACCATCCAATCAACTATAGTGCATCCAATTTTTATTTTTGGACCCCACTGCACAACACCATCCTCCATGGTGCAGTCCTCCTGGCGAAATTCTTCTTTCCATCACACAAACCCCTTACCTCATTTTTCCATTTTTTGGGTGGTGTAGTTTATAGTCTTGCACCTCCTTGTATGTGTGTGGAGTACTAAGACTGTCTAGCCATCATGTAGTGATTGCGTAAGGGCAGGATCCCCTTGATACAATTTCAATTGACTTCCATTGTCTTTTCCCAAAAATAATTCTCCATTAAGCTTTGCGAGCTGCACTGCGCCACCATTTGTAATTTCCTTGACTACATACAGTCCTAGCCAATGCATTTGAAACCTCTCAGGAAATTTTTAAAATTTTCTATCATAAATTAGGACCAAGTAATTCACCTTAAAGGTGCGCAGCTTAATATGTCGATCACGTGAGGCCTTCTCGCCCTCCTTTCGCACCTATTGGTGAAATCCTGCTAGAAATCGATCTTTTCCTAATTCCAACAAATGCGTGAGGCATTCCTCCATAGTCTCTTGAGGAATCCACACAGTCTAATTTGACTACCTATCGCAAATGGTCTAACAAATAGATTAAAAATCAGAGATGGAATGGGAAATGGTGGGCGACATGGAATTGCAGAATGTAAAGTCAAAGATGAATACAATTCAAGATGCCTTCTCGCATTCCTCCATTGAATAGTCCTGCTGACTGAGTGTGCTTATGAGAACACTGTTGTAATGTCGTGTGTTAATAATGTGACAAACTTATAATGAAATTAGCATTTAATGCTTACACAAGTTTCTGAGTTGATGTGTGCTAACAAAGACCTCTCAAGTACAATTCCAAATACACTGATATGGTCAACAAATTACCAACAAAATTTCATGGTGGAACTATATCCACTCATGCAAGGAAGCCTCGTTGGTGGTGTAAACTACGTTTTCCACCTAAGTTCTATAAGGAAAGCTTGTATATTGCTTTGATAGTGACACCTCTGAATAGAAGAGCAATGTGTTGCGGGAGCAGATCATGTTCCAAGATAGCCATATGAGTTGGGGTGCTTTTGCAGTGCTGAATATGCTTCGCACAGGATAACCTTCAGCTGTAACCTAGCTTGCAAGTGTCAAATGATGGTTGAGGAAATTTGATAACTAATTATAACTGACAAATAATGCTTTCTATTCAATCTAATGATAAAAAATATTTCTATCGTCTAACCTCAAAATCAATGACTCACAATTGTACAAGTGTCATGGGAGGGGAGTTGGTCTCAAATGGAAATTCCCTACAATGTAAATTAAAGTGAAAAGAATCAATTCAATTTAGCCTCAAAATTCTGGGGGTAGAGAATCCAATCCTACCAAACAACCATGATGATGTCTTATTGTAGTGATAATGATTTCGTTAAGAAGGTAGTCTAGAAGGTTACATTTTTGTTTAAAGTATTAATAGATATATTACTAAAGGTAGTTGTCCTATCAAATATATATACATTAAAAAAATAAATTTTCATAGTAAGTGGTTTTATTATAGATACTTAGCTTTTTTGAATTATGATAACTATTTTATTTTATTCATTAGTAAGTTTACTATTAATAACTTTTTAATATAATTTAAATTTATTCCTTAAAATGACTTCTTTTCATCACTTGAATCCGAAATTTTGTAAGAACTATAACAGTAGGTAATATTAAACTAAGTTGCTTTATTTTTAAATATTATATATATAATAGGTGGTGTGTGTTTTTTAAGTCTAACGTATTTTTAATATATATTAAATACAAAATTATAGTTTGAAACAATTATCACTGAATTTATTAATAGTGTATTGAAAAGACGTTGATGGAATTATATCGGAATTTTTATCTTCTACATTAGAGGGTGGAACACATTTCACTATTTCTCAGGGACCTAACAACAAAGACGATGGAAACGAGCCCTAATAGACATTAAATAAAAATAGAAATAATTATTTGTTAGGGAGTTAAAAATAGTAATCACATCAGTGTATTTATTAACGGTATGTCCTAGGCAAATAAAATAAATATGATTTAAAAAATTTATTATTATTATTATTTATCTGAAGACTAAAATAATAAATGAAATAATGACTAAACTAAAGAAGAAATCAAAATTAAAAGGAAAAATTGGAAACCAAATGACAAAATATAAATTTAAAATAAAAGGGCTTAAGCATTAAAATTAAGAACCAAACCAGCAATGAAACATTTATAAAGCTAATAGGATATGAAAAATAAAAAAATAATGATGAAAAAAAATTAAATTAGAAAGGATAAAAAGGTAAAAAAGAAGAAGATAAAATAAAGAGAGTGACAATTAACTTGAGATAGATAAAAAAGAATAAAATATAATGAAACAAAATAATGATAGAAAAGGAAATAACAAGAGAAGAAATATGGGGACCAAGTGAATACAATGTTAATGAGAAAGATGATGGACAATAGTCTTCTAACATTGGATAAATTTAAAACCATCTTCTAGAGGTTCCTTAATGATGCCAGTGTTGTGAAATGGGGCAAGGGGCTAAGATTTTGGATTGATCAAAATAAATAAGATGATTAGAATTAAATGAGTGTTCAACAATATAAATAATTACCCTCTTTGCCTTTACTGATTTTGGATTGATCAAAATAAATAAGATGATTAGAATTAAATGAGTGTTCAATAATATAAACATCTACCTTCTTTGTCTTTACTTTTAATGGGTACATTTCTTTAATTATTAATTTTTACCCCTAACAGCTAATTGATTTTATTTTATGTAAGGCCCACTAGCATGGTTTGTCATCATTCTATGTTCTATGTCCTCGATGGATGGAGTGTCCAGTCTCCACAAGATACACAATTCTATCCATAAATCTTCTTCAAATATGACTAACTATGAAAATATTCATTCCATTGTATTTTTTATCAATAAGGTTATTTAATTCAATTAATAAAGTTACTAGCACTATTTATTAATTTTGAACTTGTTAATTACTAATATTTATTAGAAAAGTAATTTAAATATTACAAAAGTATTCAGCTACATTTTCATTATTTAATGGTTAATAAGATTTGAGAAAAATTGCAAATCGATATATGAAACTAAAAAACTAATTGGGTAGAAACCACTGAAAAATTAATTGGGTAAAACCATGAAAATGTCTCCATACTTACATTTTTATTGGTACTTAAGAAAATACAAATCATAGTGGGAGTAACAAATCCTTGTATGTGTATTTATTTAGATCTTGTTCCTATCCATTTTTTATGCAAATTCCTGCCTCAATAATAATAGGTAGTAATTGGTAGTAAATATGTTATTTACATGAGTATGATATATTTTTAAGAATTTTAATTTTTGGTGGTTTCTATAAATCTTAAGAACGAAAAATCTAAAAGTATAACTAATGTAAGGCTTCCACAATTGTTCATATTGTTGGTGGATATTTCCAGAAATGAAATGTGTAGTGTTTTCCATCCGTACAACATTTCATATGATTATCCAATCCATCTCTTTGGTCCGTAATAATGGTTGAAAGAATAAAAAATGCTACAAAGTTCATTTTTAGAAATATCCAACAACGAATCTAAAAGTATCTAAAAATCATGGCATAAATATTGCAACTATGGAGAAGCTGAAAAAATGTTCTCGTAAAAATCTAAGTAATAAGTTGTCCGATGAAAAATTGAACGTTTAATACCATGTCTATATCAAGCATAATAGGAGTAGCTTCATTTTTTTTGTGATATGGGAATAAAAATGTTCATGTAAAAAGCTAAGTAATAAGTTGTCCAAAGGAAAAATGGAATGCTTAATACCATGTCTAAAGTAAGTATAATAATAGTTCATATTTTTATGGTATTGATTTCTTAACTTCTTAAGGTATTTGTAAAAATTAATCATCATTATTATTCTTATTATTAGTATATAAAATTTATATTAAATATTTTGTTTATTTAATTTTAGGAAAATGAAAGCTTATTTGAAATAATTTTAAATTTTAGTTTCATACTTACAAAATTGAGACATCAATATAATTTTGCTAAATTAGAAAATGAAAAAAATTGTTCCGTGATAAATTGTTTTGTGATGTTTTTGTAATTGAGATTTAATTTAAAGATAAATGGTAACAAAATGTTTTTTCCTAATTATACTCTTTAAATTTAATAAAAGTTATATAATCATTATTATTGCTTTCATCTCTTTTTATAGTTATTAATAATTATTAAATGTAAAATTCATAATAAAAGATATGATTTTATATGTCAATTTCAATCCATATTATTAAAATAATTACATCTATCACAAAAATAGAAATTAGATATTGAAAAAATAATTATATTTTTCCTTTTATTATGGTCCATATTGATTATTAATATTGTTATTTTATTGTCATCCACTCATTCATATATATATATATAGATTGGATGGGGTGACTCTCAAGACCAATAGGTGAGGTCGGGATACTGTCATCCCACCTAATTTAAGAGTCTAGGGATGTGGAAACATAGAAGTTTAATCTCCATCAATGATATCCCAAACGAAATCATTAAACGCGACATCAAATAATTGTTTGTAACACTATAAGGTGGAAGTGGTGGATGTTGCATTCAATTCAAGTGTATGTAACTTGTGTGGAGAGGGGCCTTAAGAAGTCCTCCCCCATGGATTTATCCATGGAAACTAGTCTAGATTGTGGATAGATACTTGCCTTTCTACATAGTTTAGTGTGGGTGGAGAAGGAAAATAAAAATCTTTTCTATTTCAAAAATTACACTAGCTCATGGACCTAATGCAATGAAACGATGACAATCCAAAAAAATATCTTATAAAGATAGAAGACATTCTCTTCTAATAGTTTAAAAGAGAACTAGCCTATTAGTAACATTCTTTAATATCTTAACTTTTGTTTTGGTATATTATACTTCCTATTTACATGGATGTTAGTGTCTAGAACATGCAAAGAAAGAAAACAATGTTGTAACTATTTCGAGGCGTGGGGAGGTTCTAGATTTTAGAATCTCACTCTGGTATTAATGTTGTAGTCTGTTCCACCCAAAGTCATCTCTACTCTTATGCCTACAATTCTCAATTATTTCCTATTTATTTGGAATTGACATTTTTGGCCTTTGCCTAGACAATGAATTTGATACCCATGAAAATTTATTATAAGCCCCCTTTAAGATGCCTTGGGAAGATTTGCAGCCAATGATTTCTCAATTATTTCCTATATATTTGGAATTGACATTATTAGCCTTTGCCTAGAAAATGAATTTGATATACTCTACAAAAAATTATTATAAGCCCCCTTTTAGATGCCTTGGGAAGATTTTCACCCATCGATGTTCGAAATTTTCAGCCTCTTTATCCATTACGTTGGCTTATTAGATTTCCTATTTGTGTTATTCCCCACCACGAACCAACCATATATGTAATTTTAGTGGTATAGGGAGGGAAGTTGTGTTGGGACTTGTTTGGTTATGGCAAATTGGGGAAATAAGAATTCCTACAATCTATCCTTGTTTATCATGAGGAATTTCAATGCCTAGACTTTGGCTTTATAATTGTGTTTCCAACCACCTTTTGTCACCTTACTATTTACATTTTCTGCTCTACGGGTTTTTCAGTGCAATTTCGATTTTCTTGGGGACTTTATGGTAGTTATGTTTGATGGTAGTATCTAATAGGTTGGAGGAATTGGTGTGAGGATATCATTGCACCTCCCTCTATAGTGAAGGCCACGCTAAAATCAATTTAGTGTCACTCCTTGTCTGGAATATGTCATGAGTATGAGAGTTAATTGGTGTTGCATATTATTTATGCTTAGACCCCACCTATTGTCTTAAATCTATTTTCCAATCTATCAAACAACTATCTCCAATGTCAATGGCATGTCAAAGGTGAAATTTAAGAGGGGAATATATTATCAGGAAGGAGCACAAAGGGAGCAA
This sequence comes from Pinus taeda, assembly GCA_000404065.3. NCBI lineage: Eukaryota > Viridiplantae > Streptophyta > Pinopsida > Pinales > Pinaceae > Pinus > Pinus taeda. The sequence continues at coordinate 171,016 of APFE031268049.1, forward strand.
TCCCACATGCATCATCATTTGTTGGAATTTGTTGGCTGATATTAGGACCTAACAACATACCCTGTCCAGGAGGACATTACTTGAGATGAGGTAGAAGCATCCATCTACAAATCCCATCTCTCATATATATAGAGGTCTTAGTAGAATGGGCTCATTGGATCCCTGACATATGGCACACTAGGAGTCGGTTTAATCTGTATATCTTCACCATTGATCTTTATTAGTAGATGAAATTCTTACTTACATGCATGATCATGTACTAATAGGAGCATCAAGAGGATGTCCTTCATTGATTTGAGTGCATTCATCACCATTGAGAGACATGGATTGCAAATTAGATAAAATAGAACAACATCTTGGCATTACCCCTATGATGGGAATATTATTTATTTATCTTGGCATTACCCCTATGAGTTTTTCATTACAAATGACTTTTGCAGATCACATGCAAGACAATTGATTCCACATCATAATATTTTTATGAAGATAAATAGGAGAAATATTAGGCACCATGTAGTAAGATAATGATTGGTTCACTACTTAGACATTTTCCCCATCAGATATCGTACTATTCTCATCTAGTAAACAAAATACAAAGGTAGGGAACCAACGATTGACTTAATAAATAGTACTTAGTATTTACCATGCATCAAGCCAAAATCATAATACATGAATTGGTAAAGACTAGTTTGTTACGTTTTCTAACTATTTTTTTCATATTGGTTAGAATCTTGAATCATAAATTATATTTTTTTTAATATTTTAGGAAAATTTTACACTAGAACAATTTTATGGCTAGTTGTGGTCACAGTTGAACAAATTATGTTGAGATTTTGTATTTAATAGAAAATGAAAAAAACATTTGAGATCCTAATAGCATTGAGCATAATTTTGTAAGGCTACAATGATAATTGTTTTATTATTATTAACAAATTTTAAATATTAAATATTATGGACATCAAAAGTATATATTTATGATTTATATTTGAATAATTATAGTTTTATTCATTTTTTTATATTAATCATAAAAAACAAACTATATATTAATCTTTTGCATTTTTTATGATTTTTATGAGTAGAAATAATATCATAAGCATTATTTTTTTATTATTATGATTGATATTAAAAATCTTTTTATTATTCATATTTTTAAAAATTTAGCTCCCAAGTCACTTTGAATATAAAGATAGTATTCATCTTTATTTTATAATATAAAACCATTTTATCATTTTGATTTTATAATGTGAAAATCTCCTACCATATTTACCTTTTATCTTATATTGTGAAAAAATACATTTCATAAATATCATGTTTTAATCAACTAGAAAGTAATTAATATCATGTTTCAATCAACTAGAAAGTAATTAGTATAAAACCATATTTTATTATTATTACAGTTGATATTAAAATATATTTTTTATTATTAATATTTTTAAAAATTTTATGTACTCACTTTGAATATAAAGACATTGCAGATGTTTTATCATCTAGGAAAACATTACACTTGTTTTATCATTTTCATTTTATATGGTGGAAAGATCGTTTTGATAAATATCGTGTTTCAATCTACTACATGCTAAACAAAAAAAATTATAAATCTTCCTTATACTAAGTTAATAAAATTAAAAAGCATGTTTGAATATGATCACTAAGTCCCCATTTATTTAATGAGTAGGATATTATCCTACTCATTAAAAAAAATGATCGAAATTGAATTATCAGAGTCGATTAGCATAATACTTATGCATCCTTACATTAGACGTCGTCTATAGAGTTTTCTAGCAAAGACCCTTCTCCAGATTCACTTCTCAGCTAAAACGATAGCTTATTCCTCTCCATTGCGACCATTGGTATTGATAATCTCAGTCTTCCATTGTAGTATATGATGCACAGAGACTTATAAAGTATAATGGTAGTAGTTCGAGTGCAACAAAAGTGGAGTGCTCACCTTATGGTGTATTTGTTAAGATACAAAAATGAAAAAAGGGGGACTCATTGGTCGACCAGATCTATATAGGGTTTTGTCATGAGATGAGGTTAGGATAGAAATTAAAATTATTCTTATCTTTAGAAGAGCGCAAAATAGGCTAAAGGATTTGGTCCAGTGTTTCTTGGGTATAACCATGTCTATGGGATAAACAAAAAGAGTTTGTATGATTATTATTATTCTTTAAGAATAATTATTGAATTTTGTTGAAAGATGAGGTAGAAGGTTCAGTACAACAGTCGTGGAGGTTAATTCGTACATTTGATTTTTGCAACTAAAGAAAATCTAAGAACTTGAGCATAGGAAAAAACAAAGTGGTTGTGCCTTAAAAACTAGATGTGAAATTTCCATAAATATCGCAACATACTTTACATTAAAATTACAAAATACAAGAAAATATAGTTGGATAAAAATATGGAATTTGTATCTTCTTCACCAACTAAAACAAGGAATTTTACAAAGATTTAGTCGTCTAAAAGTATGAAGGTTGCATCTCCTTCACCAAGTAAAACAAGGAATTTTATAGAAATTTGTGGGTCTTTTTATGGAGGTTGCATCTCCTTCAACAAGTAAAATAAGGAATTTAGCAAAAAAGACTTTTACTTACTTGTGTATTCAAAACATAAAGTTTTAATATTTTAATTTATGACAAGTCAAAGCATTAAAAACAAAAGATGGTTGATTTTACAAATACGTTGAGGACTACATATATCAGTTGCGAAATAAAATCCTGGACCATGTGTTTCACCAACACTACATTAAATTCTCATTCATTTTTAATTAGATGATGTGTTGTCAGAATGGTAAGTTTCTACTTCCTCTTACAACTTCATTTAATCCATGTCCTTCAACATGCAATAAAAATCTACCTGCTTGATTTACTTATGGATCACAGGAATGGCTACTATTAGTTTAATAATTGTGGTGGTCTGGATTTATTTTCCAACACTTCTTCTTAATCATAGCCACAATATTCACTATACCCAAACACTCTCTTAAACGGAAAAAAATTTCAGGTGTCAATGGCTTTGCGAATATTTATGCAAATTGTTCCTTTGATCTACATTGTGGCAACACAATTTCACCATTGTTAATCAATTCTCTAAGAAAACTATATTTAGTGTGAATGTGCTTGCTTCTCTTGTGAAAAATATAATTCTTTGATAGTGCAATTGCGGAATTGTTGTCACAGTAAATAGTTGCCATTCCTTCTTATTCCTTCCACAAATCCTTCAACATTATTCTCATTCAAATTTATTGACACGATGTTGTTGTTATTGTGGCATATTTAGCTTTTGTTGCTGATAGTGACACTATCAACTATGTTATGCTCTTGATTTGCAAGAAATTCCAAAATACCGAATATGCAAAGAAATACAACCCCGAACACAAAATAAAATGAGAAAAGCAACAAGTCTTTTATTATTCAGAGATAAAAGAAATGTTCACTTGCCTCTTCAAGGGGGCAACCTCAAGAAGAGCAGAGCTTGATTACAAAATAAGACTTGATGATATTTCCCTTCTAACTATGGCTACTTATAGCTAAATGACCTTGAACAACCTAATGACTAGTGGTACTTTTCATAACATGGGTTAACCAATTTATTTATTAATTATGGCCTTTTGTAACTAACTGTGGCCCCTTCCTTAAATGTGAGTCAACCACTTACAATTATTAATAGGGGCTTTATTGACTCTTTAACTAACTATGACTATGAATCAACCCTATTGGTCTTATTACATAAATAAAGGGGTTAGGGTTGGACCCTAACATACCCTCCCCCATCCAAATCAACCTTTTCCTCAAGGATGAAGCTGCGGAAACTACTGAAGAATAGTGATTGGTTCCTAGGTCAGATCTTTTGGAGAGGTGTCTTTCCACTTGATGAGGACTTCCTTGATCGTGCGATCACATAGATGTTGTTCTCGAGTGTCGAGGACCTCTTCAGGTTGGAGCCATAGTGAACCTTCTTCATCCAATTCAGGTAGACTAGTTTGAATTTTGTAATTTTCTCCCACCACTTTCCTGAGCCATGATACATGGAAGATAGGATGGATTTTGGAAGTTGGTGGTAAGGCCAACTTTTATGGTACTGCTCTAATACGCTGAAGTATTTTATAAGGTCCGTAGAATTTTGGAGCTAATTTCTCGTAGCCCTTTTCTTTGAGTGATGTTTTCTTATATGGTTGCAACTGTAGGAACACTTGATCCCATTCTTGAAATGTGCGCTCTGAATGATGTTGGTCTCCATGTTTCTTCCTTCGATTTTAAGCTTGATGGAGATTATTTTTGAGACGAGCTAGCATGGTTGCACAGTTTTGTAGGAGTTGATCAATTGCTTGCACCTTAGAGCATCCAAGGATATAAGAAATAGGTGACGGTGGGAGTTGGCCATACATTGATTCATATGGAACTCTCTTGGTGGCTTCATGATAGTTAGTATTATACCACCATTCAACTAAAGGTAGCCATTATACCCATTGATGCTACTTTTCTGAAGTGAAGCACCTTAGGTATGTCTCCAAACATTTGTTCACTGCTTCAGTTTGTTCATCAATTTTGGGATGATAGGAAGTACTTAGTTGGAGTTGGGTGCCTTGTAGCTTGAAAATTTCCTGCCAAAAGTTACTGGTGAAATTCGGGTCACGATTAAACACAATGAAAGTGGGCATGCCATGTAGTCTGAAGATCTGGTCCATGAAGTGGGGGCAAATTGGTGCAGTAGAGTGTAGAAATGAGAATATTTAGAAATTATTTCCACAACCCCCATGATGATTGATTGGTTGCCAAACTTTGGGAGATCAGTAATGAAATCCATAGAAACATCTTCCCATATGGAGGCAGGGATTGGCAATGGTTGTAAGGTTCTTGGTAACTTGACAATTTCTCCTTTGTGGCATTGACACTAATCACATCCAGCTAGAAAAGTAAGAATGTCAATTTTCATGACCGTCCAAAAGAAAGAACGATGAGTTCGAGCATAAGTCTTCTAAAATCCTGCATGGCCTGCAATGGGGGATGAGTGCAACTCTACCAAAATGCATGTTTTGAGGGTGGATGTCGGAGATATAACTGCTCAATCCTTGTAGCGAATAATCTCATCCTTCTAAGAGTAGCCAACTGAGGAATTAGGATGTACTCTGAAGCTATTAATGAGTTGGGAGAGAAAGAGGTGTGAAAACCATTCCTTGTGGGTTTCTTCAATCCAATCTGGTATGGGAAGAGAGATTGATAGCAAGGTGCTTTCATCCTAAAATTGATGTGATAAAGCATCCCCTACTACAATGTCACACCCTTTCTTGTAAATTATGTCATAATCATATCACAACATTTTGGCCAGAAATTTATTTTGCTATTGTCAGGATAGATGTTGCTCCAAAAAATATTTTAGGCTTTGATAGTCTGGCCGGATTTGGAAACACCACCCAAATAAGTATGGTCGTGAGGTATCTTCTGAATGTAAGATGGCCATCATCTCTTTCACATAGGTAGATTGTCCCAGACGTTTCCCACTAAGTTATTGGCTAGTGAAGGCCAAGGGTTGACCTTCCTGCATTAAGATAACACCAATACAAGTACCTAAAGCATCACATTCAATCACAAAATATTTTGTGAAGTCAGGTAGTGCTAATACTGGAGTAGAGCACATGGCCTGTTCGAGAGCCATAAATGCCTGTTGTGTTGCATCAGTCCATAGGAATGATTTTTTCTTGAGAAGGTTAGTGAGGGGTCTACCAATGTGACCATAATTCTGGAAGAAATTGCGATAGTAGTTGGTAATACCCAAGAATCCCCTCAAAGTCTTCAAGGTTTTGAGTTGGGGCCAATATTGCATTGTTTGTATATTTTTGAGATCAACCCTAGCACCTTCACGACCCACAATGTGTCGAAAATACTCGACTTATTCCATGTCAAAAGAGCACTGGGACAATATGATAAATAATTTGTTATTCTGGAAAAGTTTCAAGCTCAGGTGTACATGCTGAAGATTTTTTTCCTAGGTTAGGCTGTAGATGAGAATGTCATTAAAGAAAACAAGGAAAAATTTTCAGAGATATGGTTTCAGCAGGTCATTTGTGAGGCTTTGAATAGTGGATGGGGAATTACAGAGACCAAATGACATCACCAACAATTCATAATGGACTTCATGAGTTCAGAAAATTGTCGTGGGAATTTCTACTTCTTTCATGTGTATTTGGTGATAGCTAGAGCGAAGATATAGCTTAGTAAAGAATTTAGCACCATGTAGTTCATCAAGGAAATCATCAACAACCAAGATAGGAAATTTGTCTTTGATAGTGATCTTGTTGAGGGCCCAAGAGTCTGGACACATGCGCGATTACCCATCTTTCTTAAGCATCATGACCAGTAGTGATGAATAAGGATTGATTCTAGGACGACTAACACCAGCTTCAAGGAGTTCCTTCATGTTTTTTCCAATTTCATTCTTTTGGGTGAAAGGATATTGATATGGGCGCACATTGGGCGGTTTTTCCCCTGGGACCAAAGTGGTGCTATGATCACGTTCCCCTCTAGAGGGTGGAAGATGTTTAGGTTTGTCTAATATCTATTGGTGGCATTTTAAGACCTGTTGCATCTCAAGATGAATATGAAGAGTAGTTGGTTCTATGGCCTAGATGGCATTAAACTAGGCGATAACTCCATGATGGCCCTTTTTCAACATCTTTTCCGTTTGATGCGAGCTAATGATAGAAGGAGAACCTACCTAAAGTCCATGGAGGGTATGCATGTGGTCATTCTGCTTAAGGCTCATATATAATTCCTGGAAACCCATTTTGATTGGGCCTAGTGTGCAAAGCCATTTAGCACCCAAGACAATGTCACAACCCTCCATGTTAATCGCAAACATGTGGGCCTTTAGGTGGTAGTATCCCATCTGAAGTTTAATATTTTCACAGCGGCCTTCACATTTCATTGGGCCCCCATCAACAATAAGGACTTGGAAATTAGAGACTGTGCTTACAAAAACATGAACAGCTTTGGTGACTCATTGATGGATAATGTTATGAGTGTTGCCACTATCAGTAAGTACTACTACAGTGCGATGTTTAATAAAGCCTCTAATTTTGAGAGTTTGGGGCACGGAAATGCCCACCAAAGAATGTAGCGAGATAACTTGTTCCCCTGGCGTAGTTGTGAGCTCATTGTCCTACTACGTTTAATCAACCTCATCCTCTAGTTCCCCAAGGGGTGGTGCTTCCTCAGATGAGATATGATCAGTAACACCAATTTGAAAGAATTTTGGTTCCTTGCATTTATGCCCCGAGGAGTATTTGTCATCACAGTAGTAGCACAATCCTTGTTTTCTTCTTTCAGCCATTTGTACTGGAGACAACTTTTGGACCTTAAGTGTTTGGGTAGGGCCTTGAGCCTAGGTGGGCCACCCCTTGGCTATGAGATTTGGACAAGTAGACTGGGTAGCTAAATCATGTTCCACTTCGACAGTCTTTGTTCAAGCATCTATCCATGTAGGTGGGTGGTGCATCTAGACATGTGCCTAGATGTCTTCCTTGAGACCACTTGTAAAACATTCCAAGTAGAATTCATCTCCTAGACCTTCTATTCGGATGGCCAATGTATCAAAGGCTACAATGTAGTCTTTTGCTGTGCCTATCTGTCGGAGCTTAGTAAGACGACACAAAAAATTAGATTCTCTGTCAAAGCGGTCACAAAAGGATTTTCAAAACACCTGCCAAGTTATGTTCTCGAGATAGCATTTTCGATGCCACTGCCACTATTGCCATCTTCTTACTCCAAATAAAGGGCTCCCATGCATAGTTTAGTTGGATCATCTTGGATATCATTCAAAATGAAATATTGTTCCATTTGTGCTACCCATACTATCGGATTAGCACCATCAAATTTATACATGTCCATCATGGGTGGCCGAGGGTCGGAGTGTTGGTGATTTCCATGGAAGTGAATATGAAGGCTAGATTCTCCTTCAAGGTGTTCATCAATACCATGTGCCTCCTGATGCAACCCTAGCATGCTCGTAATGAATTGTGTAATGAATTATGTAATTCTCTGCATATCTTCATAGAAATAATCCAACCAGTTTTTAAGGCGCTCGATCTTCTCGTTGGCGATGACTTTTTGATTTCTACCATACACAAATATCGACCAGTTGACGTCACTTTGAAAAAAAATTGGAACACCAAAAAATTGAAACCAGGGAAAATTTTAGGGGCTAATATTCGCAAGTGCGCTAATTTTCCATCATTTTTCCAAAAAAAGGATTCGCTAATTTCCATTTTTTCTAAAAATAATTTGCCCAAATTTTATAGTATAAAATTATTTCAATTTAAAAATCGCCAAAATTTTGTATAGAGACCTGTTGTGGTGAAAACACAACCCCCCCATTATTGACTTGCTCAACTAAAATAATGGGGACCCTTTCTGTAAAAAAATTTTGCTAATCACCTTTTTGGATTTTTATTTTAGTTGATTGCCCTACGCTTTTGTTAATTTTTGTTTTCTTTGGATTCTTCTTTTGATTGCTTTGTTAGAATCGATTTTCTATAAGCTTCACATTGACGCTTGTTTGGTCTCATTTGGTCAACTGGTTTGAAAATGGCACTCATTTGAAAATCTGATTATTTATGTAGCCTGGGTTAAATTGCATAAAATGTACAATATCGCATTTTGTAAATAAATTAGTTCAATAACGCACTAATTCTAAATATTAATCTATAGTGAGTTCTTTTTACTAACATTTTTCCGTTTTTAGTTATGCAGCCAAATAATTAAGCATCGGGACTTAAGAAATTCACTCCAATTTCCAAATCAAATCTTAATCTCGAAAACCCAAACATTCAAGTGGCTGTAGTTTATTTTTATTATTTTTCAATTATTTTCTAAGTGGTTGTAATTTTATTTTTAGCTGTAGTTTAAAAACTTAAATTCATAAAAATAAAACCAAAATAAAAATTGATTTTTAATATTAAATCTTAAATTAATTATTATTTA
>APFE031268049.1:196739-246200 GCA_000404065.3 Pinus taeda
CCATAATATCAGTTGATTGAACTACTTCATTAACTTGATATTCATTATAAACAAGACATATTTAAATCCCAATATTTTGATTATCTTGCTCTTAGTTGGGTTAGATTTATATCTGCCTAATTAAGATAGGATTTAGATTAGTGTTTTTTGCTTGCATCATAGAATAAACTTGCATTTAGAGTAAATTCTACATTCTTTTAAGTCCTCTCCTCAAAGAGGTAAAAGTTTAGTTGTGGCTTGGCTGAACCCAAATCAGCTTAAGGGTCATCCTCTTGCCTGATCAGCAAGGAGAAGTGATCTGATATCCCTGTCTATTGGTAAGTAAAGATACATTATAAACCAATAGCAATAGGGAGAAGGTAACTGGACCTAGTTAAACCAATCGGAGCCACCACACCAAACGGAAAAGGAGCTGCTTTTAAGGTCCGGACCGGGTGGTTATCCCCCAATGTTGCTGCAGCGATTTTCGAGGCATCAACAAGACCATATAAAATTATTAGAAATTGTAGTATTTTTACAAAAATATTGTCAGACAAATTATATATTGCATATGATGGACTATGAGGTTCTCCAAGGTTTATAAACTTCATGATAAATTTCCATCCTTAAAATTTCCCCTGATTGAAGCTGACAAATGAATGGCACCATTGTGATCAACTTGTCGTCATGAATCTTATGGGTTAAGTGTCTTCTAAGTGTCTTGGGAGGGCCTCATATATATACATTTTTTTAGAATCAAAACGAAGATTTACTCCCTACTAATCAACACTGTAGTGGCCAATTTCTAGAAAACTTGATCCTCCCCAATGTCTTTCGAAAATCGAGCCCAGACTATAGCATCCACAAGCCTTACTGCGCAGAGGGCCAGATCTTCCTACGAAACCCCAACGGATGAATGTGAGTTGGAATGTGGCGACAGAACCCCAACTCATTGATCTAATTGGTGCGGCAGCTATAGAACCCAAACTACTAGATTTGAATTGTACTGTAGTGGTAGAACCCAACTGGTGGATATGATTGAGGTGGCGGCGACAAAACCCAAACTACTAGATCTGAATGGTACTACAGCGATAGAACCCCAACTATTAGATGTGATCTTGTAAATAAGATAATGGGCGATCTTGAGAGAGTTGAGGGAACTATGGTCACAAAGGCATGTCAAGTGCTACAGATTGAAATATACATAAGGGGCCAACAATAGTACTCAACCCAATCTTTCAATGCACTAAGGAGGACCAATTGTACCCTTAGCCATACCTACTTTACTACCTTATTGTATGTGCAAGTAATATCCTCGACTGTTGTTCTCATTGTACTGTAGTAGCAATATGGCCAATAGCTTATCTAAGGTGAGCTTTCAGGTGAGCTTATGGGACATTCGATATACCCAAAGGGTACGTGGAAGGAAATCCGTGTGTGGTTCTATCTAATGTCCTACTCCTCGAAGCGATACCCATAGGGGTTACAAGGGAGTTTAACAAGTGTGACCACCTCTTGTATTTCTTGTGTGCATGCCTCTCCAAATCTGTAGGTGTATGCACTCAATGACAGATCCCATGGTTTAAAGACGCTGGAACACATCTCTAGCCTAAAAAGTTTCTGCCAAAAATGGACGTACCATCGGCCCTGGAAACTACTCTAATAGCACTCGTTATGCTCTAGACCTATGAGAAATTTGAGAATACCAAATATGCGAAGAAATACAACCGAGAACACAGAATAAAATGAGGAAAACAATAACTTTTTTTTTATTCAAAGATAAAAGCAATGTTCACTTGCCTCTTCAAGGGGGAAACCTCCAGCATAGCAGAGCTCGATTAAAAAACAAGACTTGATGATCTTTCCCTTCTAACTATGATTATTTATAGCTAAATGACGTTCAAAAACCTAACGACTAGTGGTCCTTTGTATAACATATTGTTGTATAATTCCCCAGGATTCCTAATAATTATTTTTGGGTTAAAGCTATTCACATTGTTGTTTACTTCAAAAATAGAATTCCAACTAAAATTTTAGACCATAAGACTCCTTTTGAAGCACTTTATTATCATAAACCAAAAATAATTCTACTATAAATCTTCAATAGAAAATAATTCTCAATGTTTCAAAACAAGATAGAAGGAAACTTGATACAAAATATATCAAGTGCATTTTCATAAGTTACTATTTTATCATAAATCTTATAAATTATTTCATCTTTTCACATGTAAAAAAATTTGGAAGCAGAAATGTGTTATTTCATGAACTTGCAAATGAAGGCCGTAAGAATGATGTCATTGTATATTTGTTCTTATTATGATCATGCAAAAGAGGGAGAAAATGATAGTTAGGAATAGGAGGAGGAGGAAGAATCAAACAACATGGACAAATATAGTACCCATAGCACGCCAAGATGATGGGATGGTTCACCACAAGGTAGGAGAAGTGATGAAAGTACCAAAGTACTAAGAAGGTCATCTCATCAAACTTAATCAGTGGTAAGATTTAAAGATTATGCTTTAATGACTAAACTTATGAATGTCATAGAAGATTTGAATTTTCAAGAAGCTAATGACTAATTGTGCTCCCTGGGCCTTTTTGTTTGGGGGTAACAGGGGTCTTTTTTCCTTCCCTTTTTTTATTTTGGTGATTTCCAAGTGATTACAAATTCATTGGTTATGATCTGTTACAATGTAAATATCCTCTATTTTAATGAATCTTGTTCTCTTATTTTATTCCGAATTAAAAGTAATAAAAAGTAATCAAGGTAACATAATTACCATAAACTAAATTAGAATAACATGTAGAAGAAAGAATTGCTTGAAAAATAAAAATACCATAAAATAAAATAAAATAACATGTAGAAAAAACATTGCTAGCAAAATTAGAATAGCTTGTAGCAAACTAGCGAAAATAGGAAAGCGACTGCATATAACGATGCATGGTACTTCACCTCTTCCTCTGCTTGATCGCTAGACTATAGTGGAATGCCTACCCTTCACCTTGCATAAGCACATGGAGGAACATGCCTTGGAATCGTCACTCCACAGGTTTCTTTCATATCTAGTTGGGAGTGATCACCTTCAACCCTCCAGTAAAAAGTGTGAAACAACTGACCCAATGCAATGTCAATGGTAGGAATAGCCATGGAAGCCCCAAGTCACCCTCTCCTTCCTGCCCTAAGTGGAATCATACAGAAGTCTAATTGGTCTGCTAAATTCACATGTTCCTCCTCCATGAATCTCTGAGGTTTTAATTTGGAAGCATCTGCCCCTCACACATTGGGATCCCTTTTTATAGCCCACAAATTCACCATTAAGATTGTTTTGATAGGTATATAGTATTCTCCTACTATAGCAGCCTCTATAGATTCATGAGGAGAAACCAGCGCCCCATTGGGTATAATTTTATTAGCTTTTTCAGTACACAGTGCACGTATTTCATCTTTACTAGATCAGATTCAATCACTTGGAGATGTTTCCCAATTACCCAATATGTTTCTTCCCGCAAGCTTTTCATGGCATGTGGATGTCTGCACATCTCACTCATTTCCCATTCCAATGTAGTTTTTGTTGTCTCTATACCACCTCCAAACATGTCATGCACAAACATAGATTAATTAATGCAAATAATTGACTGATTTAAGTTAATGAATGATGTTAAAAAGTGATAATAGAATGGCACATGGTGGAGAGACACACAAGAAGAATACCCTTTATAATTTCATGTGTGATTGTGTAGTCAGCCTTAGCTTTCTCAAGCAGCACATCGATACAATACTTGGCATGAGGCTCATCCTCTTTCTGGGAACTCGAGGTTGAGGCCATGTGACGAGCAACATGGTTGTCTATTATTTTTTCCCCAAATTCATTGAATTTTTTATGGATTTTCTTCATGCTAGCTTGATCCCTTGCAAATCAAGCTAATACAAATAAGGAACAAAATCTCCAATGTGAAAATATCCCACCGCAATTGTCAAGTGTATTAACCAATCCTTGAAACCTTTTAAATCCCCACCCAAATCATCATTAGAAAAATTGCTCCCTGCCAGTATCCACCAAAATACCTTGGAAGTTAGATTAGAGAGGGCCTTGCTAATATTCACACGCATTATTCATTTTCCCAAATTGAATGAATCATACTAGACACTTCTTCCTCTCGCACATGCTTGAAAGACACAATCCTTTTAGCACTCAGTAATTTTGTTATGCATATTTTTCTCATGTCCTTCCAGTCATCTCCATGTGGGGCAAAGACCATATCTTTAGTTTTTGAATTGAGTTCAAGGCGGGGATTTTAGCTAGAGTAAGAAGAAATTTTTTAAGAAATTTTTGGTTTGAGTGGTTAATTAAACAAAAAGAAATGAGACTAAATAACTGATTGGAAACCAAACAAATCACACAAGTAAACACAAGATTTTATGTGGTAAAACCTTGACAGTGTGTCAAGGAAACATCCACAGGGCAAGGAATTGGATCTTTATTAAATTAGGAATGATTCTTCATGATTAGATTCTCTCTGGCATTCACAAATTTTATAAGAGCCTCTTCCATTACATAGTTTTTGTTTTAGTATAAAACTAACTGGCAGTAACTAATAAAGCTTTTACTCATATTTACATAATTTGTTGTCATATTTCAACAAACTCCACCTTGACAACAATTTTCCTAATCCCTTACCCATGCCCATTCATCATCTCTTTTGCAAGCCAAGAACACCATCGCAACTTCTCTATTGTAATTGGCTTCATGAGTTCGTCTGCACAATCCTCCCATGTATGGACCTTCTTGAGAGCTACTTTATCGCCATCAATCACATGTCTTAGAAAATGATACCTTACATCAATGAGCTTGGTCTTGCTCTGATAAGCTCGATTTTGTAGCCAAGTGAGTAACACTCTGATTGTTACATAATACATTCACTCTCTCCTACGTCATTCCAATCTCATCAAGCAGACCCTTTAAGTAGATTGCTTCTTTATTGGCATCTGAAGGAGCTACATATTTTGCTTCGGTAGTAGACAATGCAATTATTTCTTAAAGCTTTGAAATCCAACTAATTACTCCACCTGCACAAGTAAAGACATAACCTGTAGTATATCTCCTTATGTCCAAATCACCTATATAATCCACATCCACATATCCATAGATTGATCCTTCACTACCGTTAAATATGATGCAATGATCACTTCTTCCTCTTAAATACCGAAGCACCTATTTTGTTGCTCACCAATGTTGTTCACCTAGATTTGCCATGGACCTATTGTCAACTCCAACTGCATGTGAAATGTCAGGTCTTGTAGATACCGTCACATACATTATGTTGCCTAAAACATTTGCATATGGTACATGAGACATATGCTACTTTTCATTAGCAGTTCTAGGACTAAAAAACAAAGAAAGCTTAAAGTGGGAAGCTAATGGAATATTAACAGGTTTCACACTATTCATACCAAACTTTTCAAGTACTCCTACCACATACTTTTCCTTTAATAACCAAAGCTTACCATTTTTCCTGTCTCTGTGTATCTCCATGCCCAAGATATGTTTTTTTGCTCCAAGATCATTGATATCAAACATCCTAGAAATTTGAGCCTTTAACCTGTTGATCTCTTCCATACATTTGTTTGCAATAATCATATCGTCAAAATTCAAAACTAAGATAATGAATATGCCACTGAAACTCTTGAACTATACACAATGATCATACTCACTTCTAATAAACTTTTGGATCACCATGAAGGAGTCAAAAAATTTCTTGTACCATTGCCCAGGAAATTACGTGAGGGCATACAATGATTTCCTGAGCTTGCAAACTAATCTTCTACTGCGGCCTTCTACAAAACCTTTTGGTTGTTCCATATATATCTCTTAATCCAAATCACCATGTAAAAAAGTTTTTTTAACATCTAACTGTTATAAATCAAGGATAGGTAATGAAGTTAGTGCTAACACAGTATGAATAGAAATGAGTTTTACAACTGGTGAACAAATCTCATGAAAGTCAATACCTTCAACCTGAGAATACCCTTTTGCTATTAGCCTCACCTTACACCTTTTGATACTTCCATCAAGTTTCCATTTCAATTTTAAGACCCATTTTCATCCAATAACACTTCTCCTTTTAGGAAGTTCTACAAGGTCCCGGTTATTATTCTTGGCTAAGGAATCCATCTCTCTTCCATAGTCATTTTCCATTTTTCAGTATATGTATCATCTACTGCTTCTTGATAACAAGAAGGTTCCCCATATTCAGTAATCAAAGAAAAATATGAAGCATAATATTCATATCTTTTGGAGCTTTTCTTTCTCTTGTAGGCCTTCTTAGAGTGACTAGTTGCTGAATTGGTTCACAAACATTAACATTTTCCTTTGTATCTTCACCACCTTTTACTTCAGAAGTTTATCCTTCCTTTCGAATTTCGAAAAAAAGTCTAGCCTCCAACTGAATTTGTTGATTTAGCGATACTTGTTCTTGTTTAATTCTTTCAAAATTTGATATTAAAAGAGAATTTTCATCAAATGTTACATCTCTGATAATGACTATCTTCGAAGAAGTAGGATCCCACAACTTGTATCCTTTCACCGCACAGTCATACACAATAAAGACATAACATCTCGATTTTGGAACTAATTTTGAATGTTGTTTTTTTGGAATAAGAGCATAAGCATTACAACCAAATATCCTTAAATGTGAATAATCACAAGAGTGACCTAAACAAACTTCTTTAGAAATTTTACAATTAATTGCTACTGAAGGTGATATGTTAACTAAGTAATAAGTAGTGGATATTGCTTCTTCCCACAACTCCTTTTGCAAGTTAGCACTCTTGATCATGCTTCTGGCTCTTTCCATAAGAGTATGATTCATATGTTCAACAACACCATTTTGTTGAGTAGTATAAGCAACAGTTTTATGTCTAACAGTTCCTTCATCCTTACAGTATTGTTCAAATTCTATAGAAGTAAATTCACCACTATTGTGAGTTATTAAACATTTAATTGATTTTTCTGTTCTTTTTGATATCATTGCTCTAAATTGTTTAAAGACATTAAATACATCAACTTTATTTTATAACATAAAGAAGCAAACTTTTTAGGAAAAATTCATCAATAAATGCTAAGAAATATAAACCACCTCCATATGATACAACAAGAGATGGTCCCTAGAGATCAGAATGAATATAGTCGAAAATTTCTTTACTATTGCGACTTCCAGTTTTAAACCTCTATTTACTCTGTTTTCCATGCACACAATGTTTACATAAATCCAACTTCAAGGATTTCAAATGAGGAAGTAAATTATAGCTCATTAGTACCTGAAGACCTTTCTCTCTCATGTGACCCAATCGCTGATGAAATAGGTGAGTACCTTGTTCTTCTTTCTCAAAACAAAATTGTTGCTTCACTGATCTGAGTACTTATTTTGAGATTGTAAAGATTTCTGACCTTTTCTTCTTTCATAAAAACTAGGGCACCTTTTGACACTTTCTACACTCCATTCTGACCTATAAATGTATAAACATCCGAGTCCAAAACTCCCAAAGAAATCAAAACTTTGTTCAATTCAGGTACATATTTAACACTAGTTAATGCTCTAATTGTTTTATCATAAATTTTTATCCTGATATTTGCCATCCCAATTGTCTAACATGATACACTATTACCCATAAACACAGAACTACCATTTATAGCTTCATTTGAAGTAAAACCATTTCTGTGTGGACTCGTGATGAGAAGCACTAGATTCTAACAACCAATTTTCAAAATCCTTGGAGACATTACATACAGATAAAGTTTCATCTATAATACTTGATTCTTCAACAAATAAAACTTCATCTATCATACATGAATCTGTTAGGATATTCCGACACATAGGAAATAGTTAAGTATAACTTGGTCTAGTATAGAGTTAGGTAAAGTGTGTTTCTTTACTATGTACTTTTGTAACTTACAATCCGACGGTCATGATATGTAGTGATCCGACGACTCATTCTCTCCTCGGTATTACTGACACTTGATCCATGGCTTAACACCCGATTGGTCCATGATCTCTATTTAAAGAGCATGGAGGGTCATTTGTAGGTTAACTGTTCATGAGAGAAGCTTATGTAAAATTTCATTCTTTTATTAATAAATTGCTTGAAGTGGCCGCGTTGGCTCAGGCCGTGGACTATTTCCCTCTTTGAGGGTTTTAACCATGTCAAAAATACTGGTGTATTGATCTGTGATCTGTTTGTGAGCGGTGTCCTTTGGTGTTTTGTCTTAGGAACTTACCCTGTAAATTTCTATAGAATCAACTTGATTTGGTTCCTTCTTTGGGTTATCAGACTCTTTCTGTTTCGAACAAACTTTCTTGAGGTGTCTAATTTTATTGCAGTACCAACATTTCTCCCTACACTTCTTTCCCCTTGATTTTGATCTGGAATATCACGTTGTTTTTTCTCCTCTTTCCTTTTAACGTCCTTTGGCTATCATCGCTTGTGGTGTAGTTGTTTCAGTAGTTTATTTCCTTCGTACTTCTTTAGATAAGAGAGCTCCCACAACTGATTCAAATTTCAAAGAATCAGTAGTTCTCAAACTGATTGAAGTTATGAAGTGGTCCCATGACGCATGCAAAGAACACAACAAGGTTATAGCTTTCTCTTCTTCCTTAATTTTAACTTCCATATCTGATAATTGACATATAAGTGTATTAAAAATGTTTAAATGTTCTGCAAGTTTTGTCCCCTCCTTCAACCGAAGATTATACAATTTTCTTTCCAAATAAATACTATTGGTTAACCATTTTTTCATATATAATTCTTCCAAATTTTCCCATAAACCTGCAGCTGTACTCTCTTCAACAATGTTGAAGAGAACTTCATCCTTCAGGCATAACTTGATGGTACTGAGAGCTTGGGCATCCAAGTCCTCCCATTCTGAATCTATCTTGCTAGCACATTTCTTCTTCACCCCGCAAGAAAATCCCTAAATTTTAGTTTCCATAAAGAAAAGTTGTTCTTGCGAGTGAATTTCTCCACCTCGAACTTTGCATTCATTATTTTAGTCATTTCTTCCCTATAAATCCTTCCTCCTAGGGTTTCCCTTTCTCATCTAGGTTTTCTTCAAAAAAAAGAAATATGAGCTCCCTTTTTCTAAAATAAACAAATTCCAGAAATTCCTTTCTACAAATTCTAAGCTTGTGGTTTTCCTTTTTAAATAATTTGAGCTTGTTTATTCAAAAACAAATTTCTAAAACTCCCCTTAAAAAAAAAAGAGATCTGATCTAGATTTCAATTTTCTGGATTCTATTTATCTTTCTGAGAGATTTATTCAAAACATATTTATGAACCTCCCCTTTAAGAAAAACTCTGATTGTGATTTCAAATTTCTGGAATTTGTTATCTTTCTCAGAGAAAAAAAACAAATTTTTGGAAAAAAAGTCCACCGGTTTTTGCCCAAATTAAAAATTTCTAGAAAAAGATTCTATTAAAATTATCGGACTCCACATAGGTTCTCCACAACAGTTTGTAAAAAAATTTCTGCCTTGACTTCCTTTCTCGACGACAACAGCCTCCTCTTCCCATTTTCTTCAACTAGCAGGAAAAGAAATCTGGCTAGGCCTTTCTTAGGTAGTCTTCTTGCGATTCATTCAACCACGAACTCTTGGTGGCTAGTTTTGCTGCTCAATGTTGCAAGCAATGGCCATGACCTCTACTCACAGAACTACATGCACGCAAAATGACTTCCCTCGATCGGCGGCTTAAGACAAGCTCTCTAAATCGGCTCCGGACAGGCTCTACAAATCAAGCACAGTGGCTTCCTCTTCTCTGGTAGTAGCATCAGACCTCTCTATCCAGCAATGGGCTTCAACACATAGTGTGTTTAACTTCTCTCCGACAATGACAGGCTCAGCCACTGTGGTATAAGTTTGACAGCTTGGCTCTTAGGCTCTCCTTAACTTCTACTGCGTTTAATCTGCCTCTGATACCACTTGTTGGTTTGAGCATTTAATTAAACAAGAAAGAAATGAAACTAAATAACTGATTGGAAACCAAAAGAATCACACAAGTAAACACAAGGTTTTACATGGTAAAACCTTGATAGTGTGTCAAGGAAACATCCATGGGGCAAGGGATTGGATCTTTATTAAATCAGGAATGATTGTCCATGATTACATTCTCTCGGGCATTCACTAGTTTTATAAGAGCCTCCTTCATTACATAATTGTTGTTTCGATATAAAACTAACTTGCAGTAACTAATAAAGTTTTTACTCATATTTACATAATTCATTGTTATATTTCAATAGAAATTCCTTTGCTCCCATATTGTTTAACTTCTTTTTCTATAGAGGATACCTAGTCATAGCCATGCTTTCTATGTCAAGAGACTTTAAGAAAAAGCATTAGATATGGAGTATTACATTTAATTTTGATATTGTAGGTTACAAATTACTTTTTGAGTTGTTATAACTTCCTCCATTATTCTTTCTAGATATTGCTACCCTAAACTTCACACCCATATAGAATAATATGAGTGATGAGTGTTTAAAACATGAGTTTTTTTTTATGTCATATCCAAAATTTTGCAAACTTACAATTGCTTTCAAGCCCATAATAGGTTTCTTATCCTCAACTTATCATTTTCTCAATTCAGTAATGCCAATTGAGCTTATGATGGATATAGATTCCAAGATATTTGTATGGTGGAACTCCATCCAAATTATTCTTTTCATATATCAAAGTATCATATGTGATATTTTTGGATTAAATTGTCATATTTCAGCTTTCTCACTATTAACACCGGTATTTATGCTTAAATTTATGTTCAATATTTGAGGAATTTTAGTTGCTTGTAAAAGCCATATTGACTCCTCTTAATAATAATAATATCATCAACATAGAAGAAAAGAGTTATAACTATACTCTTGAAAGTGGATCCAGAAAACACTAACTACATCTTCCAAACACTCTGACAAATTATTAATGTATATATTATTACATAAAATAAAATATTACAATTTTATAAAAAAATAAATTTAAAATATTTATAAAACATATTACTAAATATAAGAGAGATGTGAAAGATCTTTTTGTATTCCAAATAAATTTGAAATACTCCTATTATATTTATTTAAACAATTATTGAGTTCACATATCAATACCAATATGTATTTACATATAACAGTGAATTATATCACTGAATATTGATATGTTAAAGATGGTAATGGATTACATCACTTATATTGAAAAATATAAAATAAATTACTCATACAAAACTAATATATAAAAAAGGAGTTGTCTATAATGCGACTTTTTGGAGATTCCGGTGATGGAATCCGGCAAAAGAAATGAGGTTAAATCTTGATTTTTAGCAGTTAAAATGGTTTTTTAACTGCATATTTGGATTCAGCACCCTGAAAAACCCCTGGGAGCCATTGATTGTGCAAAAACTAGCTATCAAACTTGGGATTTCAATGAATTTCTGCCGGATTTTGACCGATTGTGCAGAAACTAGCTATCAAACTTGGGATTTCAATGAATTTCTGCCGGATTTTAACTGGAAAAATCTGCCGGAAAGGCTTTCAAAAAGTAAAAAAACATAAAATAATAATAATAAAATATAATTACACTTTAAAAAAACATAAATAATAAATTAAATTCAAGGTTATATAATATAATATACTATATATATATATATATATATAACTCTATTCATTATAAAAATTCAATCAGATTTTGAGTTATGAGTTTATTTTCAAATATCTGGTTTGAAGTGATGGTGAATTTTCGATACATCTTTAAACACAATTAATTTTATTAAAATAAAATAAAAATAAACATTAAATAAAAATTTAAATCAACTTATATTTATTTAGTAACCATTTATTTTTAAATCGATAATTCACAATTTATTTAAAACTTAAATCACTCCATATATCCATCTGCAGCCCATTATTGTTTAATTAAATATTAGTATTAAACTTATCTTGGTCACTGCCATTAAAAAGCTCTTTTGAAAATCGTAATACGATGATTATTAGATCCAATTTAAATTGATTTAGTTTATTAATGTAAGATAAAACTTATATTGTTTTATAATTTTATATATTTAAAATAAAAATTAGTATTTAAATTTGTAATAATTTTTTTAAATAAAAATTAATAAAATATATATTGCAATAAATATTTTGAAACTGTAATTTAATTCAGATATATGTTTAGTATTTTGTAATTTAATTCAGATATATGTTTAGTATTTAGTAATGGTTATTAGAGTATTATAATATTTTTGTGAAGGCTACCAATTTTTATATCATTAGTACCAATGAAAATAATACATTATGGAAAAAATTACTTGGAATAATGCTTATATTAGTAAATATGTAAGATTATTTTGTTGGTTGTTGAGTTTTGTTGAGTGATTTTCTCAACAATATTTTCATGGTTTGAAATCTATTTTCCTTGTTTGGAATCTGTCGGATCTCATGAACACTATTTATGTGGCTTGTAATTTGGCTTTGTAGCGTAATAGATGATTTGTATTGAGTAAATGTATCCACAGTGATTGCTCTTCCAATTTCTTTGTTAGTATCAGAACATGTATGTTCTTGACGACTCCCTCAAGGGAGGGCCGACTGAGATGAAAGAGATTTAAGATGTTTTTTTCTCTACATAGACTAATAGGTGTGTGAATTGATATCTTCTATGAATTTTTTTTGTTATATATTTAATACCTCTGGTTTCTATTCAAGAGGAGATTGTGAAATTGTCATTTTGGTCTGAGGCAACTTTTTAGAAAAAGGTTTTCCCTTTGAATATATCAACATAATTGATAAATTGTGGTATTTTTCTAATTTTAATTTTTCATCATGACGGTAGAGAATTCAATCCTACCCAATAAAAATAATAATATCTTATTGTAATGATAGTTCTTTCCTTAAGAAGTTTGTCTAAAAAGTCACATTTTTTGTGGAAAGTATTAATAGATATATTTTAAAGGGTAGTGTCGTTCTCAAATATATATACCTTAAAAAAATATAAATATTGATAATAAAATTGTTATTAAATTAAGATATAATTTTTTGAATAAATAACCACTTTAGTTTATTATAAAAGTTTTGAATTGATTTATTATAATTTTTTTATTATAATTTAATTTTTGTTTGTTAAAATTCATTTGTTTTATCCCTATAACCAAATTTGTAATAAACTACAAACGCATAGTCAATAAATAACTACTTTATTTTTAAAGTCTTATATAATAATTAAATAATCTATATCTATTTTAAGTGTCTAACTATGTTTAATATATATTACATAAAACATTTTGATTTGAATTAATTTTCACTTAATTATTAATGAGTTGTAGTTGAAGAAGACATTAGGCTGGAATTGTATATAAGATTTTTATCTTCTCTTACATTTTGGACACTCCACCTATTATTATGGATAACATATGATGGGAAACTAGTGCTAATAAAACTTAAATAAAATAAAATCAATTATTTGCTAGGGGTCAAAATAATAATTAAATAATAATTCAATCAATGTATTTGATAAAAGTCAAAAGTCAAGTTCAAAAAGTCAAATAAAACATGAAATATTGATTTAAATCATTATTATTATTATTAATTATCTAAATATTAAAAAAATATTTGGAATAATAATTAAATTAGAGAGACTACAAATTAAAAAAAGGAAGGGAAATCAAATGACAAAATATAAATTTAAAATAGAAAGACTCAAGGATTAGAATTAGGGACCAAACAAAGAATGAAACAATTAAAAAAAACAATGAAACAAAATTAAATGTGAAAGCATAAAAAGATTAAAAAAAATTAAAATAAAGTGAAACACAATTAATTTAAAATAGATAGAAAAAATAATAGATAACTAGTTTGGTAAAAAAAAATTAAATCATTATTTTTTCAAAAAAATTGAGCATATTACAATAATATTTTTTTAGTTTGTGGTATAGAGATTAGAACCTTAAATTCATTGTTTGATAACACTATCATTCGAATTCAGCATGGACGAGGCCTTTCGATTTTATAAAGCTCTTATTTTTACAGTATTGATATCAATCTTTCAGAAATGTTTCGTCTAAATTTATGTCCTTTTTATTGTTTGGATGGATACACTGTAATAAGTTATAAATCATCACTTTGTCTTATCTTTTAGTGCACATATACTTGCTACATTATTAAAAGGTTAAATAGTGCCAGAATTAAATTTCCACACGCTACTAAACTTTCCTCGATTGGAGGAATGAAAACTAAACCATATACGTGATAGGGGATTCTAAATAAGTCAATGCTTTCAAACTCATCGTTTAAATGGTAAGAATTTATTGGTATGGTTAAGTTTTGGTTGCATGGTTAAAGATCGAAATATGATTTATCTTATAGATTTTATTATAAATTATGTTTATTGGGAAATAGAGCTCGGAATTCATGTGAATTTATTTATGTTTGGATTTTCTCGTGTATTATTTTGGAAGTAATGGGTAAAACAAAACAAGTTTTTTTTTTCATTTTAATGATTTTTTTACTTAAATATTATGATTTCATATTGAAATTAGTAGTGGTTAGAATGTCTTATTTGCTCAAAAATAACATGTAATGTATAGTATGATCATGGACAATTTAACATTACTGTAGGTAAATAATAAAAATATTAAAAAAAAAAAACATAATTGTATTAAATTTACATATTCAATTTTTTTTTTTATTATTAGAACCTTGAACTACTTAGCACATCCAATATTAGAATTCTTGAACTGCTTAGCACATCCAAAGATGCGGTAAGTTTCATTGACAGTTTGCGAAGAGAACTCTCCATGGTTGAAAATATAGAAGTGTTAATATTCCAATTACTAGCAATTTTAATTAATAAATATATTTTCTATTGGAATTTAACAATATAATTTTTTTGAAATTGTAGTTTTTTATTATTTAAAATGTGTTTTCAAATGTATAAATAAATTTTCCAGCTTAAAATTTCTTTAAAACACTTAAATTTTGAAATTTCCATAACTTGAATTTACAATTTTAAAAAACACTTAAATTTTGAAATTTCCACAACATAAATTTACAATTTTAAAAAATGTCTTAAAAAACTTTAACCAAATCCAACAAAACCAAATTTCTTTAAAACACTTAAACTTTGAAGTTTCCACAACTTAAATTTACAATTCTAAAAAATATCTGAACAAACTTTAACCAAATCCAAAACAACCAAACACACCAAATACAACAAAACCAAACAATACATAGAATACAACATTTTACTCATATTTTCATTGTAAATGCCGTGATCCAATAATGTTTTAAACATAAAAATTGTGGCCATAAGGTGTCTTTACGCATTATTACTAATATTTGCGAAAAAATTGTAGCTTTGTTTTAGTGAGTCTTTGCATTTAATTCACATACATCACATATTTGAGTAACACGTTTTTGGCACATATTGGAGTGACACATTTATCTTTTGTGATTATTGATGCAAATTCTCCACTATTTCAACCATTTTTGTGACACATTTGTCTTTTATGATTATTGATGCAAATTTTCCTCTATTGCCCTCATTTTAGTGACACATTTGACTTTTATGATTATTGATGCAAATTTTCCTCTATTTCCCTCACTTTAGTGACACATTTGTCTTTTATTATTATTGATGCAAATTGTCCTCTATTTCCCTCATTTTAGTGACACTAATGATTATTGATGCAAATTTTCCTCTATTTCTCTCACTTCGACAAATTTGTTCACTTTGACACATTTGTCTTCGATGATTGATGCAAATTCTCCACTATTTCCCTCATTTTAGTGGCACATTTGTCTTTTATGATTATTGATGCAAATTTTCCTCTATTGCCCTCATTTTAGTGACACGTTTGTCTTTTATGATTATTAATGCAAATTTTCCTCTATTACCCTCATTTTAGTGACACGTTTTTCTTTTATGATTATTGATGCAAATTTTCCTCTATTTCCCTCCCTTTAGTGACACAATTCTCTTTTATGATTATTGATGCAAATTTTCCTCTATTTCCCTCATTTTAGTGACACACTTGTCTTTTATGCTTATCGATGCAAATTTTCCTCTATTTCTCTCACTTTGACACATTTGTCTTTTATGATTGATGCAAATTCTCCTCTGTTTCCCTCATTTTAGTGACACATTTTTCTTTTATGATTATTGACGCAAATTTTCCTCTATTTCCCTCACTTTAAAGGCACATTTGTATTTTATGATTATTGATGCAAATTTTCCTCTATTTCCCTCACTTTCTTGAGTAGGGTTGTGCATTTGGGTGATATGGAGTACATATTTTAGTGAAAAAAATGTCTGGTGATATGAATTACATATTTTAATGAAAATATCGTCCATATTCTTCAAGATTATGAAGTACATATTTTAATGAAAAAAATTTCCATATTCTTCAAGATTATCTATGCCATTTTAATCACTTTCTTTCATGAATGGTGATATGAAGCACATATTGTATTGAAAAAATTGTCCATATTCTTCAAGATTAGCTAGGCTTCATGACCACTTTATTTCATCAATGGGGCCTGACATTTTGAATGATATAACATTTGGTTGACATAGAGCACATACTTTAATCAAATTTTGATTTTTTTTAGTGATATAACAATTTGGTTGACATAGAGCACATAATTTAATCAAAAAAAAAAAATTTGTTATGTTAGAGTATATTTAATAATTTTAGATTTCCATTTTTAAATTTAAAAAATATATATATAATTAAAAGTATATTTATGCTAACGGAAGAGTGGATGGATCAAGTAGATGGAGAACAAAGGGAATTATACCAAAAGGAAATGCAGACAAGGAGAATACCTATAAGACCTGGACCGGACATTCTGAGATGGGGTTATACAATAAAAGGAAACTTCTCAATTAAAGAGGCATATCATCTATTAATTCCTAGAGAACCAGTGGATACTACAGTCAATTGGAAACAAATATGGACTAGTAATTGGTGGTCGAAAGTGGCCCACTTCCTACGGCTGGTAAGCGAAGGTCATATCCTGACCTGGGACCAACTCCAAAAACAAGGCATACATGGCCCCCCCAGATGTTATCTTTGCAAACAAGAATAGGAAACGCAAGAACACCTCCTGAATTCATGTAAAGGAGCTCAGCAACAATGGGAAGAGGTTAGTATTCTCTTTGGAAAAACTCACAGAGATCAATAGAGAATTAAAAAGACAATTAAAATATGGGGAGGCGGACAATTCACGAGCCAGGTGGTAAGACGAGCCTAGAGTCTTGCAGTAGGGATGAACATGTGGATGATCTGGAAAGAAAGAAATAGAAGAACCTTCCAAAACAAAGAGATGACAAAAGACCAAATCTGGGGAAAAACCTTGATCCATATTCGTGAGACTATTCTTGTGAATACCTGGAAAGTAGAAGACTGGGAAATGGCGCCGGAAGAAGATCAGATTTTAAGGAAGCTAAACCTACATCAAGGGATGGTGGCTCCACAGATGTGGAAAGAACCCAAGACAGGACATAACCACACCATGCACTTCTCTCACCCCATGGCTGGATTCATAAAGTTAAATTTCGATGGAGCATCCAAACGAAATCCAGGCCCAATAGGGATTGGGGGTCTCTTTAGGGATGGTCAAGGCAGAACAAAATGGATTTACTCAGACAAGGGTGGCATCATGAGCAACAATGACACTGAATTGATGGTAGTACATCAAGGATTGAAGATAGCAATTAGAAATGGATACAATAACGTGTAAGTGGAAGGGGACTCCTAAATGGTCATACACGTAATCAAAAAACTTAATAATGGGACCTCATGGGACAAAGTTACGCAGAGATGAAGAATGACCAGTCTAATCCAAGAGTTGGAAATTATCCTAAAAAGATTTGAATATATGATCATTAAGCATGTTAGAAGAGAGGCTAACAAAGCAACAAATTTTCTTGCGAACCGGGGTTGCCAGGAACAAGGAAGGAAATTAGATAACATATGGCCTATGCATTCAGAGGACTTAGAATTAGAAAAACTAAGAATGATTCTAAACCAGGACAATCATGAAGACACGATTCAAAGACAATAAAGACAGATGGCCCCCAATCAAAACGTGGAAAAAAGTAGGTGAGGGTGGCAGGCGAGATTATGATCACGACAGGACAAAGGGACTAACCCATAGGTATGACGTCGTCCCTCCAACCAAAGCAATGAGCAGCTTGTCAGCGTAATTCTCAAAAAACTAGAGTGGGGGAAGTGGAATGAAGGAGATTAGCAGTAGTGGCGACGGTAGTGGAAGAGGGAGAGGGACGGTGAGGCTGTATTATATGAAGCTGGTGAAGTTTAGAAGGAAGGGTAAACTAAGTTGGGAGAAAGTGGAGCAGGGTGCAACGCAAACAGAAGGAGCTTCCAAGGAGGTTAGCGATTCCGGGTATGTTAAATCTGAGACCCCTTCAATCCTTTTCTCTGTCATAATTGGTATAATGGAAAAATTTATTACATTTGAAGCCTATGTGGAAGAAAAGGGCTGGTGGGAGTTCTCCCTTCACTCAGCAATGCATTGTGAGGGTCAATTGGTTCAGAATCGGGGGAGGATTCTTGATGAGTGGGGGAATTGTTGCGATGAGAATAATCCAGGAAGAAACTTGGGGGATCATATCAATCAACCCACTATAAATGCAAAGGGGGAGTCTGAAGGAAGTGATACAAAAATCTTGCCCCTAGCCCAACAATTAATTTGTATGATTGAAGGCCTTCTTAATTTTTTGCATCTTGAAAATGACAAGCAATGTAACACCCAAACAAATGGTGGTGATTGTAGCAGGAGAAGAGGAATAACCACAAGGAAAATTGAGGAGGAAGACAGTGATGCTAAACTTCAAAAACTGACCCCTGTGAATGATATTTGTCAACAGGGCAACGTGAAAAGAAGGATGGCGCGCCCGGGTTGTGGCAGAGGGCATGGAAGCAGAGGATGTCCGAGACAGGGGAATCAAACAGGCTGACTAACAAATGCTCCAAGTAACCAGGGCAGAGGGAGAAGATCTACTTTGACAGTAGTCCAGGATGCGGCCAGAGATTATAGGGAAGGCATGAGTGTAGACATTCATCGAATCATTCAAGATATGGAAGCTAATGTGATGGAGGAACAGTTAGACTCCGAGACAGAAGAATGGGCTGAAGTGATCAGAGATCCGGGGAATACGTGGGGAAGGCTGACGCTGTATAGGAAGTCTCTACATATTTACTTGGTGTTAAAACGCCTCCTTACAAAGGCTCTGGAGTAGGTGGCAAAGGAAATGGCCGAAATTGCAAATGGCGTGCCAAACCTACAAAAGGAAATGAAAAACTTCCAGGTTATCATGATCAAGTAGAATAACAAGTTGGAGGAGATGCATCAGCTGATGTTTCAGATGGCTCATACAACTCCAAGTCAGGCCGAACCAATGGATACTCCCATGGATATGGACCAAAATAATGGTATCATAAAGGAATGATCCTCTCGAGCCTCTTATGTCATTCAGTGAACCTTTTTACTTTCACCGTTTTATGCATACTAGTAGCTTACTAAGTAGTTTCAGTTGTATAATGCATATAGCCAGGATGGAAAGACTTGTTAAATTGTGTTTTTGGAATGCATATAGCAAACTAAGGTCGCCAATAGACCTGGTTTCCCTTCGGGGCAGGTTGAGGCCACCAACACGATGTATCTGGTCTCTTTGGTTATTATAAATAGAAAAGAAAGGCACTACCTACACTTACAAAAAAAAAATGTATATGTATGCTAAGATATCTTTACTATTTGTAAGAGTACATTTGGATTGTGTGAGATATTTATAGGTAGAAAAAATTTAGGGGCTAATCCTTGTAAATAGACTCATTTCCTTTTTTTCTCCAAAAAAAAATGTAAATTCCTTTTCTTTAAAGAAATAACTATTCAATTTTTTTAAGATAAAATCATTTTTACCTTTAAAATTATTGAAATCTGGCTTGACCGGTCTATTTTTTTTATCACAACTTTGGACGAAACATGCGAGTTCTGGAGTGAGTAATGGGGTTTTGCAGACTAGGGTTTCGTCAAAGGTAGGGTAGAAGGGTCACCGAACGTTGGAGCAGTGTGCAAGGGCATATCACGGGCATGAGAACCAGAAGCATAGGAACTAGAGCAAGAAAAGTCCAAAAATCAGAAGCCTAGGGGGGTAAAAAGAAGTTGAAGATCTGAAGGAAAGTAATGGAAATGACGCAGGGGAGGGGAGAGATCCCCTCCTTCAAAGCAGTAATAATGGGAGAAGCGAGGAAGGAACGGCAGAAGGAAGGAGACAAAACAAGCAAAGGAGAGACTTCAGCAGCAGGTACGCAAAGGAAAATGGGAGCAACAAGTAAATGTTTGCCGAGGGCAACGAACAAACCCAGGTTTGTAATACCTCATAACAGATTAGAGAAATATAGAAGCCACATGAAGGATTATGCTTTGATCTGTAAATTTGTAGGATACTGGCCAGCAAAGAAAGATCTTCTCAGATGGATCCAGCAAAGGTGGAAACCAAAAGGACATGTGGAAATAAAGCTGGGGGCGAAGGGCTTTTTTACAGTCATATTCTCCAATCTAGAAGACAAGGAAAGGATTTTTGAGGAAGGACCCTACTTCATGAACAATGCTGGATTATTTATGAGACAGTGGGTAGACTGTTACAACCCAGATAAGGAAAGAATGCTAGCAGCCCCAATATAGATCAGACTTTTTGGCTTACCAATAGAATTCTGGGACCCAGAAATCCTTGAGGGTATAGGGAACGCAATAGGATCTTTTGTGAAAGTGGCAGAATCGACAAAGAGGGGTAGATATACAACATACGCAAGAATATGCGTGTATATGAACATAACAGAGCCACTTCCAGATACAATAGAGTTGGAATATCACGATGAGATCTGGCACCAACCAATTGATTACGAGCATATCCCCTTTCACTGCAGAAGATGCCATGAGTATGGACACCTATATCGAGAATGCCCTATCACGTTATCAGAAAAGGAAAAGGAAGCAGAAAATGAGAGGAGAAACGCTGCAAAGAAATCAGGGCAGGAGGATGAGAATTTCAGAGAAGTGTAGAGAAAGAAAAAAAGAGGTAACATCAAGACACAGCCGGACAAACAAAAAGGAATCCATATGATAGAATCCCAAAACAAGTTCCAAGTATTATAGGATGAAGAAGTGGAAACGGAGGAGAACGAAGATGAGGAAATAGAAGGAATGGAAGTCATAAAGGAAAACACAGATAAAGAGGCAGATCAAGTAGATAAAGGTCAAGAGGGTACAGAGGAACCAATAGAAAATCATGAGGATCAGCGAAGAATGGAAATAGATCCACAGAAAACAAAAGGCGAGGAAGAAGAACAAGTAATGACGAACCTCTTACAGGAATGGAAGAGGCTCGATGAAAGATTTATTCCATAGGATCATAAACAGATGTACAAAGAAGCCTTTCAAAGATATAAAGAGAAAAAAGGAATAACTAAAGATCGAAGAGTTGGGAAAATGGAGATGCAGGAAACCCAAAATCTAGGAATGAGCAGTATTGGCAAGGGAGGTAGAAAAAGAGGTAGAAGAACAATGAGTGAAACAATTCAAGAAGTTGGAGAAATGTTAGTTAATTCAGGAAGAGTTATACCTCTCTTAGAGGTATTTCAAACCCCTCTGAAACTTTTGCGATGATCATCACAAGCTGGAACATAAGAGGCCTCAATAGTAGAGGCAAACAGAGGTATTTAAATGACAGATTGAAAAAAGATAAGCCTAGCATAATGATAGTACAAGAAACAAAAATAAGTACTAAGAAAATGAGAGATATTTTGAATAGAAACAAGAATAGATATGAAATGATGGGACAGGATGCGATTGGGAGTGCGGGGGGTTTGGTAATAATTTGGAACCCTGAAGAAATACAATTAGACAATTGGATAAGCTTCCTAAGAATTCTAACAGGAACTGCAAAGATTATAGGAACAACAGAGGAGGTTATTATAACAGGGGTTTACGGACCCCATATCCAAAGAGAACAGGAAAATTTTCTGCAAAATCTAAAAGCAATGAGGAATCTAATTCCTGAAAAATAGTGGATAGTAGGAGGGGATTTCAATCTGATTAAAATCTTAGTGGAGAAAAGAGGAGGGCTAAGGAGAATGGATATAGCTATGGAACAGTTCGGAGATGTGATAAGGGAGCAGGGACTGGTCGATTTTCAAACTATAAATGGAAATCATACTTGGAACAACTGAAGAGGGGGAGATAATCAAATTGCATCACGACTTGACAGGTTCTTAATTTCTGAACAAATAATGATGAAAGATGTTTTCATAGAAGCCTCAATTCTACCGGTTGCAAGATCAGATCACTGGCCGATTAAGATGGAAATAGATCTCAAACAAAGACCTAATAACAAACCTTTTAGATTTGAAGCATTTTGGCTCAAAAATGAGGGGTTGATAGAGAAACTTGAAGAATGGTGGAAGAAGAGTGAACAAAAAGGGAAAAATAAAATGCATACCTTCCAACTCAAATTGAAGGAGGTGAGAGACAAAATAAAAAAGTGGAATAAAGAAGAATTTGGAAATATATTGAAGGAGAAACAGCGCCTAGAGCAAAGAATGGAAGAGCTGCAACAGATGGATATACTAGAAGGGTTACAGGAAGATAGAATAAAGGAAGAAGGAATTATAATAAATCAACTAGAAGAGAGAAGGAAACAAGAAGAGCTATTATGGAGACAGTAGTCAAGGGTTCAGTGGCTTAGAGAAGGAGAAAGGAATACTAAGTTCTTCCATAAAGCAATGATACAACACAGACAAAGAAACAGAATTTTCTCCATTCAGGACCAAGAAGGTCAGCATGTCCTCCAGCATGATGAAATAGAAAAAGTACTGGTTGATTATTTCAAAAATTTGCTAAATGAGACTCAAGTTAATAGAACAGAGGCTATAACGAAGATAAGTAATGAGATCCCTAAACTGGTAACCAGAGAATAGAATTTGGCATTGATGAGGAAAATTACTATGGAAGAAGTGGAGGAAACAGTCAGGAATATGAAAAGGAACAAAGCCCCTGGGCCAGATGGGTATACGGTAGAATTCTACCAAGCAGGATGGCACTTCCTTGTTGAAGAAGTCCTAGAAGTGGTGGAGGAAGCTCGAATTCATCAAAGAATATGGCCAGGTATTAACTCAACCTTGTTAACCCTTATTCCTAAAACTACCCAAGTGGATCAAGCTGAAGGCTTTCGCCCTATAGCTTTATTTCATGTTATCTATAAGATAGTGGCATCAGTGGTGGCCCAGAGGCTGAAATCCATCCTCCCGAACATAATATCCCTAGAACAAACTAGGTTCGTAGAAGGAAGACAGATTCTGGATGGATTAGTGGTGGCCCAGGAAGTAATCCACACATTAAAAATGAAAAAGGAAAAAGGAATGCTGATCAAATTAGATCTATCAAAAGCCTATGACAGATTAAATTGGAGATATTTAGAAGCCATCTTTCAAGCCTTTGGATTCTGCGACAGATGGGTGAAATGGGTCTTAAGTATGATCTCCGCGCCAAATTTTTCCATCCTGGTAAATGGAGCCCCATTTGCTACTTTTAATGCTTTAAGAGGTCTTCGACAGGGGGATCCCCTATCCCCCTTTCTCTTCATAATAGCAGCAGAAGGATTAGGTAGATATTTCAAAAAAGAATTAAGAGAAAGGAAAATCCAAGGTCTGAGGTTATGGGGCAATCATACTACAATTACTCACCAACAGTTCGTGGACGACATCATGATATACTGTAAAGTATCCCTGAATGAGATAAGAAGGATAAAGAGAATTCTAGAGGTGTTTATGAAAGGTTCAAGTATGGAGGTAAATAATGAAAAATCAAGAACGCTATTTTTTAATACAGTGGAACCCATCAAAAATCACTTAACCAGAACCCTGGGTTATAGAAAAGGGGAGCTTCCAACAAAGTATTTAGGAACTATGCTAGACTCATCATCCCTAAAAATAGGAAACTAGAGATCCATTTTGGACAAGATCATGAAAAGACTTGAAAATTGGTCTTTCCATACTCTGAATCTTGCTGCAAGAGTTGTATTGCTCAAATCAACCATTCAGGCGATCCCGATATATTCATTATCAGTAATGGCAGCACCAAAAGGGATATGCAACAAGCTGATAGAGATATACAGAAAATTCCTATGGGGAGGGCCTAAGCAACAAAAGAAATGGGCACTCTGCTCATGGGATAGCCTAACTAAACCAAAAGAAAAAGGCGGTCTAGGTCTAAGGGACCCATCTGTTCTAAATCAAGTTCTAGCAACCAAACTAAGATGGCGATGGATGCAAGGAGGAAAGGACCTGTGGAAAGAAATATGGACAACAAAATATAATATGCCATCAACTCCTGAAGAAATATTAAGGAAACAAGAAACACCAAGAGGATCAAACATATGGAATATGACTAATCAAAGCAGAGAATTAGTAGATGGAAATATATTTTGGGAAATCAGAGGAGGCTAGAATGCGATATTTTGGGAGGAAGCGTGGCAGCAAAGGGAAAAAATGGTGAATCTACAGGGAATGCAGGATATCTAAAGAATAGGGATTGACAGAGAACTCATCTTGATCAAAGATTATTGGATAGAAGGAAGAGAAAATGAAGAATGGAGAGAATGGAAAACAATAGAAGACTGGAACAAGAATGCAACAGAGGAACAAAAAATCTTGTTTAGTAAGGAATTAGAGTCCAGGAAAATAAAAAACAGAGGGGGCAATGATATTCTACGATGGGGAAAAGAAACTAAAGGAACTTACACTATTAGGGAAGCATATAATATAACAGTCCAGCAAGAGCAGAGGGAAGAGGAGCAGAAATGGAGGAAACTTTGGAAAAATAAATGGTGGCCGAAGATAAAGATGTTTGTGTGGTTGGTAGGGAGGAAACGTATTCTAACCTGGGATCAAATCCAAAAAAGAGTATTCTCAGGCCCATCAAGATGTTTCCTCTGCAACCAAGACGGAGAAGACTAGGAACACTTACTAAACGGCTGTAGAATAGCCCAATTCCAATGGGATAAGACTAAAGAACTCTTTTCAAAAATTGAACGAAATCCACAAGATATCATACAAACTCTGTGTAATTGGGGAGAAGGAAAGTTTAAAAGATCGGTGGTGAGAAGAGCCTGGAACATGGTGGCAGGATTCAATGTGTGGAATATTTGGAAAGAAAGAAATGGAAGAATTTTCCAAGGGAAAATATCAAATCCGGAAGAAGTTTGGCAAAGGACCCTGAGAAAAATCAGGGAATCAATCCTTGCAGAAGTATGGACAGAGGAAGATTGGAAGAACTCTGAGGAAGAAGCAGAAATACTAAGAAAGTTGAACTTGGAACAAGGGATGGTCGTTCAACAAAAAACAAAGCAACAAAAACCTATCGCTGCCCAAAGTCTTGCAGTCTTCCGAAGGCCACGGGAAGGGTTTATCAAGCTTAACTTTGACGGAGCGGCAAAGGGGAATCCAGGTCCAGCAGGATATGGAGGAATATTTAGAAACAGTCAAGGAGATATAGAATGGATTTATGTTGAACATGGAGGAACTATGAGTAATAATGAAGTGGAATTCATGGCGGCTTATCAGGGCCTCAAAATTGCGAAAAGAAATGGATATAGAAAGTTAGAGATCGAAGGTGACTCAGCCCTGGTTATAAACACCATAAAAAAATTAATACAAGGGAAACAGTGGGAGCAGGTTGTCAAAAGTTGGAGAACAACAAGCATAGTCCAAGAAATTGAAGAAACATTGAAAGGTATTGAATACAAGATCACCTCTCATGTCAAGCGAGAAGGAAATAAGCCTGCAGATTTCTTGGCCAATTGGGGAAGTAAAGAAATAATGGGGAAAGTGGATGACAGTTGGACAAATCAAATGATGATGACAAGATGGGATAGTTTAAAACTACTAATAGATAATGATACCCATGAAACAACATAATTATAATCAGAAAACCGTGAAGTCCCTGAGCGGGAAGACAAGGCAAGTGTATTCAGCAGCAAAGATAGGTCAGAAGGACGGCGGCCATACCTCCCTGACCATAGTAATTAATGATAATTCAGAGCAGCAGGTACGCAATCCAAAACAAATCTCGGAAAACACCGAAAAGAGCATCATTCAAGTTACAAGGGAGAAAGGAAGCGGAGGACAAATTCATCATAAACAGAAAGGTGGCGATAAATCTATAAGGCGGAACAAGAGAAGGATGAAAGATAGCAAGAAGTGCAAGAAGGTGGTGAGGAAAGGAGAGACCTAGCAGAGGAATCAAAACCAACGTCTTAAGCGAGTCAGGATGGCAGCAAGCTGGGAAAAAGAAGTCCAGGCAGAGTGGGAGGATTTTGGAGACAGACATTTTGAGCAGAGCAGAATAAAAATTGAGGTCGAAAGCTCAGAAGACATGGAGATTAACCAGGACGAGGGCTCCCGAAGAAAGACTTTTGAAAAAGGATAGAGCAGCAAAAATGTTAAACGAGGTAGAACTGACGAAAGAAGAAAGCTCGTGAATAAAGAGGTAAAGGTCGACACTGGCAAGCAAACAACGAAGAGGAGTGAAACCAGCCTCAGGGAAGGCGAAAAAGGGGAAGGAAATCTATATGCAAGACGATACATGAGGCTAAGCAGGCTTACAATCAAGAAACGAATGAAGACATTCGAAAAATCATTGAAGTCATGGAAAACAGAGTCCTAGAAGAACCGTCGGACCCTGAGATGGAAGAGTGGAAATCCCAGATGCCTGATCCAGACAATACCAGAGGTAGACTAACCCTATACCGTTGAGCTCTTCACATTTATTGGGTCCTGAAGCACCTTTTGGCCAAGGCAATGGAACAAGTCGCTGCAGAAATGGTGGAGATGGCTCATGAATCGATGGCAGCAAGAAAGGAGATGGCTAATGTGGAAGGTATAATGCGTCAACAGAATGAACAGATTAAGGAGATGCAGGAAATGCTGAAGGAACTGGTAAAAGCCAAAGACAACAATGAAATCAAAAGGGGAAGCGCGGAGATTTGAGAGGCTAGTTAACTCTCTCTTTTTTATTTTTGATGCCAATGCTCTGTTTTTGGGAATTTGATTGCATGTCTCAACAACCTGTAGTGAAGATAGGTCTTTTAGTAGATCTTAGAAAGAACAGTCTCTGAAAACATTCTGATTAAAAATGTTTAATTTCGTGTAAGTTTTTTCTGACAGTATGTAAAAAGAAAAATAGTAACGAATGCTTGATGAAGAGGAACCAACAGATCCGGTTTCCCATATGGGCGGATTGAGGTTCCTTAGTATGTATTTTTCAGTTTACTGTAGATAATAGAAATTCCTTAGCTTACAAAAAAAAAATTGCCCATTAAAAGTTATATGCTTTATTATTAATTTTTTTGTAAGTTTGGAAGGACTACATCTTCATCATGTCCAATATATCACCTCAATTAGGGTTCCTCCTTCTAGATCTTCATGGTGGCAACAGTGGCGTTGGGCTCCGCATCGATAATCTGCTTCCCTTTGTCATTCCCCTTGTCGGGTTTTGAATCAGAGTCGGAACATGCATCTGATTCTGAAACCTTTAGCTAGGCCCCTGGTGACTTCTTAGCCCGACACTCACTTGTGTTGTGAGTGGAGCTCTTATGGAACTCACACCACTTTCCCATGTCCTTTCTTGGCTTCGCGGCGCTGTTCTTTGCTTGCAGCTTTGGCGGGTTGTCTTGGGTCGCCCGGCCTTGGATTTTTCCTTTGTTCTGCGGTTTGGGGGCACCCTTCCCTTGCTTCGGATTCGTAGATCCAAAGTCTCGCTTCTTCTGTTTAAACTTTTTCTCGACCTTGACGACATATCGGTATGCCATGCCAAGTGAGGAGATGTTCAGGAATTCTATTTCTTCCTGGATGTACTTGTGCAAGTAGTCGCAGTATTTGAGTACCAATGTTGCTTCGAATCCTTAATACCCAACTTTGTGCGAAGGGTATGGAAAATATTGGTAAACTCCGACACGTCTTGGTCTCTTCCCTGCCGCAGCGTGGTCAACTTTATGTATTGATCCTCATAGCTTCCGACAGGGTAGTACAAATCCTTGATGGCATCCCGAAATGAATCCCAAGAGGGTGCAGTTGAAAATAGTGAGCCTGTACTTTCATCCTTCTACTTGCAATAGGTTTCTCACCAGTCCTTGATGTGGAGGATTGCTTTGAGAAGAGTGAAAATAATATTTTCCCAACTGGAAAAATCATGAACAGAAAAATAACCCTCTAGCATATTTAACCATTTATCGATGGCATCTGCGTCTATCTGACCCTCGAATATGGGGATTTCAAAATTAACTTGTACCTTAAACAATGTGGCGTTTCCAGAGTAGTTGTTTAAAGCCGATTCGTTGCCCCTGGGTAGCCGGTGAAGGATCTGGACAAAGTTGTCCATCATCTCGTTCCTTTGTCACTCGAGGGCTTCTTCGAGCAAGATTTTGATAGGATCTCCTGCCCCCTCATCTTTATTTTCATCCGCCATGAGAGACCGTCGGGATTTGCGAGGCTGGTCTTGCAAAGGTTCAACTAGTTCAAGCCCTAACTCCTTACATCCCGACCTTGTTGGGGACATGTAAAGAAAACAGAGAAAAAAAGCAGCCTGCTCTGATACCACTGATCTGGATTTAAACAGGAACACAACAAATTACAGAGATAACCATAAATACAAAGATGCAGTGGAAATAGTACTTCATTTCATTAATGTAAAATACTGAAATATGCTTACAAACAGAAATGGAAATACATCAGCTATGGCGATGGTAGCTTATCTCTGAGAAGAGATGTGGCGGCTACGTGCCTTTGAACTGAACTACAATGAGGCTCATGGGCCTTTTTATTTTTGAACAATAAGAGCAAACCCTAAACAACCAAAATCGTAACTCGAGGAGATGTAACACTAAGAGTTTATGGGCCCTGTTGGGGTGAGTTGGACAACAAACTTCCTGGGGTCGTGACTTGGTCATATTATCTCCGTTTGATGCGCATGATAGCCCGTCGGAAAGATATCTTCGAGGACTACAATGAAAAAGACGATTTTACACAATTATTTGCTAGTAGTAGATTTCCAAAAAAACATCGTTTAGGGCCTCAAAACAACTCTGGAAGTTTAGGACTCGAAAAACTACTAAAAATAGTAAAATGTGCTACAATTAAGGAAACTAAAAAACTGAAAGAAGCAATGCTAGGGGTCCAAGTGGAATTGGCGGGTGGCCACCAATGTCCACCTATATCATATATAGTCTTAAATGTTCACCTCCATAGACTAGGATTATAACATAAGACGCGTCCATTTGCAGACTTCCCTCTAACTTGGCACAACAAGATCTTGACAATAAGATTCCAAATTTTTGGGGAATATATGTAACAAAAATGTTCGATACTATACTCTTCACATGGATCTAAGAAAGCATTACAAGTAAATCCTTAATTAATATGAGGCAAGATACTTTCTTGGAATCAAAAGTATCTAGATCATTATATGGCCTAGTGATTTGTAATTGAAGTTGATCCATGATTACTTTAGGCACTAGATTTTTGGGAAGCACCAGAATCTAACATACAATTATATAAAAGGTAATCATGAATTTTCAAGCTGTGTTGGCTTATTGGGGTTTGACCCAAGTTCGGAAGAATTATTTAGCCAAACAAATCCTGTAGCTACCAGCCCTTTCAACAACAGCCCGCGAAGCGCAGACTGAGGTCTCACCCGAGGTGGCAGGGGAGGGTGCTAGAACCAGGTTTCCGCACCCTAAGGATGTCTTGGATGTGGGGTGGGGCTCGTGCACTGTTCTACAGCCTCGCACTGCGCCAGATCTGCGCAAATCGGAATACCCTTATCACGCTTATTACAGATTGAATCACTTATTTCTAGTTTGATCTAGTTAACGTGGTCTTTAAGCAAACATTTATTACTTTTGGTTACTTCGCGCATCAAGATTAACGCAGTTCACATGTATTCAACCGTAGAAAATGCAGAAACCATAACAGTTTATTTATCATAAAAGAGTAAAGTCGCAATTAACACAGAATTCGGAAGAAACTTATCTTTATTACCAATCCTCAATAATACATCTAGATCCACCCTGCACACTCAGCTGCAGGGGTTCGTGCACAAAACTGCAGACTTTCCAGGCCTCTACACACACAGTTGCAGAGCCTCTACCTCCTATCCTACTCCCTCGACTCAGACTTACAAACACTTTCAAGCTATTTCCTTTAAGAACCCATTACATTCCATCTTCCAAAAGAACTACTTTTCCCTCATAGAGCCACACTCTATATATACTTTCCCTTGGCCCGTGATCCCTCCGCGGGTCGACTCTATTACTATTTCTTTACATTATTTTCAGGCAGACTACCCTTTGACTCAACCTCCTATAGTTCATGCTCCGCGCTTTCCCTAAAGCCTTTTATCGTAATATTAACCAAAATTCCAGGCTTCCACCCCATACTCGTTCCATGGGGCTTGTGCTACCCAACAGTCCCCCAACACAATTATCATGACTCGTCCCGAGTCACTTATTGGCATGGCTAGATGCTCTGCCTTAGATTCATGGTTTGCTTCCTGTTGAGTGGCACTCGTCATCTGGCTGCTCCTGCTTTGTCTCCTGCAATGCTTCATTTGTCTCATGCTTTAATGTTTCTACCACATCTTGCAACTGATGATGCTTATTATGCTCTGCTTGGTTAACACAGAACACCCCCTCTGAGAATTTTAGCGTGAGCGGGGGAGCCGCATACAGGACCCTCTTGGTACCCTGGTAGCCCTTTCTTACCTTTGTATCTTCTCTTTGTACCATCTGCTACAGCCTATGTTGCAATTTTTCTAAGACCCGGGATGCTGTCCGCAAGACCACAATCATCGAGAACCATCAAAGGCAACTTATTGACTGCATCTTCACCCATGGTCGTCATCTATCCATCTTTCTGTTGTTCTGTTGTAGTGTGCAATCCTGCCACTAGGCAGGGCGACAACGCCCGGACCAATTCTACTTTGCATTTCCTTTTTTCCGGTACATCCCTCGCTAGCGATGTTGTAGCCTGCGAGGTACCCACAGCTGTCAATACCAGACTCAGAGAGTCCTACTCCTCCCTCAGCCAGATTAATACCTTCGGGCACATGCCTGGTGCAGAGATGATGAATAGATCCAACTGTATTTCCAAGGTGCAGGCTGCCCAAGGTATTCCCCATGGTGATTTATAAGCCATGCAAACTTCAAATTCCCAAATTGCCACTCGTTCCAGCTCACGTAACCTTCCTGTGTGAAATCTGTGGCTGATCATTTCATATCTGGCTCGTACTGTTGCTCTTAATTGCCTGTCACCTACTCCCTTTTGCCATAATGCAGCCCTCTTGTCATGAACAGTGGTATTAATGGTCATCATTCCTTGGAGCGGCGCACCTGCGTGGCTTTGTCCGCGGAACCACACCCCTGATTGTTGGCCAAATGTATGCGCACCCTCATACCTGCACATCTATCCCCTAGATTGCTTTATCATCCCTCGCTCTCTTTCAATTGGTCGGAGCGGTGAGACTCTCGTTGGAACGGTTAGTCAGGCGGTCGGCCTACCTGTATAGAATTTCAGGCGACTGCCATTTTTTCTTCCTGGGAAGGGGTCTCCGTTGAGCTTAACCAGCTGAACTACGCCCCCATCAGTTACTTATTTAACCACATAAGGTCCCAACCAATGCATGCGGAGTTTACCTGGAAAGTTTTCAAACTTACTGTCATATAACAATATGAGATCATCCTTCTTGAATGTGCATACCTTGATATGGCAATCATGCCATGCTTTCTCACGCTATTTTTGTACTTGCTGATGAATCCCGCCAGAAATCGTTCTTCATCCAGTTCGTCGAGCTGTGTGAGCCTTTCCTCCAAGGCCCTACGATCTGCCATTCCTGTAGCTATTGCAATCCGTAGAGTGGGCACGATATATTTCACAGGCATCATGGCCTCCTTATCATAGACTAGTCGAAACAGTGTTTGGCTTGTCAACTTTTTGCACGTGGTTTGGTATGCCCATAACACAGTAGGGATGCACAAGTCCCAATCATTCCGTCGCGCATTGTAGATCTTAGTCAGCGCGGTTTCCAAATTTTGTTGAATGCCTCAATGGTACTATTTTCTTGCGGATGGTATGGCGTGCTCTGTTGGTGGTATATCTGGAATTCCTCAGTGAGCGCGCTGATGGTTTCGTTCAAAAAATGTGTTCCTCAATCACTCATGAGAATCTTAGGACACATAAACCTGGTGAACACATTCTCGAACAAGAACTTTTCTGCTATCATGGTTGTGAAATCCTTAACTAGCTGTGCTTCTGCCCATCGGGCCAAGTATTCGGTCATAGTGATAATATAGCACGTGCTCGTCTTCCCTCGTGGTTCAATAGGCCCGACGAAGTCAATCGCCCATTTCTCAAATGGTTGTAGCGTTACCTGTGGCTGAAGTGGCATTTCATCCCTTCGTGACGACTTACCCATTCGTTGGCATACATCGCAGGCTCAACAGTATGCTTTTGAATCTTGATGTAGGGTGGGCCACCATGATCTAGCGTGAAGAACCTTCTGGGCTGTAGCGCGGCCCACATAATGTCCGCCAGCAACCCCTCCATGTGCTTCGGCAAGGATTTGTTCTCACTCAAACTCTGGTACATATCTGCGTAATATCTCATCATGACCCATCTTATAGAGGTGGTCAGCAATCACAGTGAAATCTGCTGCTCGTGTCACCAATTCCTTCTTTTGTTGCATAGAATACCCCTGTGGCACAGTGTCGGTAGTCAAAAAATAGATTATGTCTTCAAAGTGGCCATCCGCAATGCACACTGCATACAACTGGGTGTCTGGGAGTCCTTCTTCTAGATTCGTGGGTTCCTCGCCCATCTCAATCTAGGATAGGTGGTCTAGATCCGCATTCAGACGTCCTGGCTTTAAAACAACCTCAAAACCATATTCCTGAAAAAACAACAACCATCGACAGATGTGCCCCCCAACACAGGCTTATTCACTAGATAATTTAGCGTAGAGTGGTCAGTATACATCTTAAAATATCCTCCAAGAAAATATTGACAATACTTCTAGAGTGCGTACACCATCGCCAATCCCTCTTGCTCAGTAGTAGAGTAATTCTTCTCAGCTTTCGACAACCTTCGACTTGCAAACATAATCGGGTGGTCAACTCCCTTCGCTCCTTCCTGAGTAAGTATTTTTCCTAACGCGATATACGATGCATCGACATACACATGGAACTCCATGTCCCATTTTGGAAAGATCAAGATAGGGGTAGATGCCATTTTTTCATTCAGCAATTCCAGGATTTTGTTACATTCCTCGTTCCAGCAATACGTGGCATCCTTTTTTAACAACTGTTCCATTAGATCCGTGATCTGGGCATAACCTTTTATGAACTTTCGATAGTTCCCCTTGTGTCCCAGTGTAGCACGTAGCTGTTTGACATTGCACGGTGCTTGCAGACCTAGTATGAAAATGATCTTTGTCGGATCCACCATCAGGCCTTGCCTACAAACTACGTGGCCCAGCAAGTTCCCGAAAGGAACAAGGAATGTACACTTCTTTAGATTGAGTGCAATCTGGTGTCGACAGCAGGTATCCAACGTTAATCATAAGCTCTTAGTATGTTTCTTAACCAGGCCAAAGACGGTCCAATCGTCAAGATAGACTTCCAAGAATTTATGTATAAATTCCTTGAATGCAGCTACCACAATGCGTGAAAATATGGCCGGTGCATTCTTCAACCCAAATGGCATCACCGTATACTGAAAACAACCCCATTTGGTAGCAAACATTGTCTTGCTTTGATCTTCCAGCACGATCTTGATCTGATGGTATCTAAAGAACCCATCCATAAAGGAATACACTTCCTGCCCACCCACATTTTCTAAGACTTCATCGGTAAAAGGTGTGGGAAATGGATCGTTAACACAAGCATGATTGAGTTTCCGTAGATCCATGCAGATGCGGATCTCACCCTTTTGTTTCTTCTCCTGTACCACCATCGGAATTACCTAATTGGACTTCTTGACTGGTTCAATGATTCCGGTTTCTAGCATCTTGTGTAGTTCTTCTCGCACTTTTTCTTTGTATTTTGGATTCAATCGGTAAGGTCGCTGCTTTATTGGCTTCAAGTCAGGCTTCAAAGTTATCTTCATCATTCCTAGTTCTCCTCGAATCGCTTTCAGCTCCGTAATCTTGGTAGGGAAGAGGTTTCAGTACTCTCGAAGTAGCTCGACGACCTTTTCCACTGTAGCGTCATCTCAGTAATCCCCAAGCATAGCATACTTCGGTTCTTCCTCTGTTCCAATATTCACTTGCTTCGTTTTTAATGGTGCTGGAACTTCTGGATCTTCTATTTCGAAGCTGCACACTTCTCGACTTTCTTCAAATTCTGGTATATTGATGTCGCACGGATCATC
Organism: Pinus taeda; assembly: GCA_000404065.3. Classification (NCBI taxonomy): domain Eukaryota; kingdom Viridiplantae; phylum Streptophyta; class Pinopsida; order Pinales; family Pinaceae; genus Pinus; species Pinus taeda. The sequence goes on from APFE031268049.1 coordinate 231,247, forward strand.
CTCGTAACCTTCTGCTTTTACATTGTAACATTCCAAGGCTTGGTCAGTTGTTGCAACCAGTTTGGTTGCACGACTTCTTTCGGTTCTAGCAGTATCTTGAAAATTGCGGTCTTTACTAGTCTTTATGCGTCTTCCACTGTATCCATCCATTGATCCTCAAAAAGAAATGTTGACAGAAACCTTTCACTCAAGATATCCCACTCTCCTGTGCCATGTCGGAGCTCTATTTCACTATACCAATTCCTTGGGATGACATCCAAGGTATGATAAAATAGGTGCACCCATTCTGGTTGCGGCTCCTCACCATAGGCTTTGGTCTATTTGCTTAGGTGTATGTGCGGATTCTCTCTTCCATCGTATTTCTCTATTAGTTGGAGCGCTAGCTTCCCAAACCGTATCTGCATCATGCGCTTACAACTTTGCCAATCTACGAAGGTTCCTTCATGGGTACCCCACCATCGCGCCGATGTCACGCGCAATGCCCATTTGAGCACATCAAATCGCTGGTACTCTGGTACTGTGCTCTCAAACATCTCCAGGAATTCATTTACTATTGTGAGCCCTTCATACACCGACAGCTCGCGGTCGTGAGCTTTAACGTAGTACACGGATTTTGTCAGCATATTGTAGTTTAAAGTAGTTGCCCCATTTATTTTGTTCCGCCCTTGCTCGTCTTCTTCCTCCGAATCATCAATGTATGGTTCCATGCAACCCAGTGAAATTCTTTGTTCCTCAATTACCTTTGTAGCAATTTGGTAGATGAAATCCAATGCTTCGTCCTGCTCGTCGTTGCGCACAGGGTCCGTGTAGCGGGGTCCCTCAGTTGGATCTAGTGGAACAACTATGCGGCATGACTTTTTCTCAAATATCATCTTCCTCTGCTTGAGATTAATGATCCCATTCATGTCGATGGCCCATTCTATCCCCAAAAACACAGGGTATGGGATTTTTTCATCCACTATCTCAATAACTTCAAAGTCCGTCCTAGTGCTCACACCATCCAGGTCTATAGTGATTCCTTGTAGCGTACCCATGGGAAAGATCTTCTGCTGATTTGCCAACTGTAATTGGATTGGAGACTATTGGAGTGGGGGCTTGCTGATACGCTCCCACATCTACTTAAGCAAGATGTTTGCATCTGTACCAAGGTTCAGAATGACCTGATCCATCTCATAGTCGCCAATCTGCGCTGTTAATCACATTTCTTGTCCGGTCCACGTCATATGGCTCCCCATTCGTCGGACTATGCGAAGTTCTCCCCATCCTGCATATCCGTTAATTACCTCCTGCAGTCCTTTCACTACCTTATTATCGCGAAGTAACTTCATGCAGGTTCCTAGAAACGTTTTCAACATAGAGGGACCTTTATACGGCTTAGATTGATCCCCTTTCAAGGTTGCATTTCCCCTTAGTACCATATTTACTTTTTATTCTTCATCGCGTGGTTTGGCCCTTATCATCTGCACATTCTGTGTCATCGTAGGAGGTGATGTCCTTTTTTCACGAATCTGTGCTAGCAGCATAGGTAAATCTAGTAGTTCATGGTCGAATTGCTCGCAATAGGGACATGATATTCGAGTTGGACTTGTGTAATCCCATGCGTAATGTCATGGTTCTCCACAATTGTAACAAATTAGCTGTCCTCGACCGCTTCCTGGTCCCATTCCGTCCCATCCTCTACCTCGTCCTTGGAATCCACGTGCACAAACATTGCACTTGGGTTTTGACCTCATCCCTCAGTCTGCATTCGGTAGGCAGATGCCTGATCTACCAACATCCAACAATCCCTTTCCTCGTGACCCATCGATCTACAAAAGTTGCAAAAGAGTTGTTGGGGGCTCTGATTATATTTTAGCAACAAGTGGCAATTATCCGTGTTATGTTTTCCTCCTACTTGACAGATTGCACACCAGAGAGGGGAAATCACGCTTGGCCCTGCCTGTGCCTCTGGTCGCAACGGTGCTGGTCCCCCCATGAACACAAGATTCACCGTGACTGGACAATGGTCTTTATCATGTCCCTGTCCCCTACACTTGATGCACCAAACTTCTTCCCGAACTTCCAGTGCCTGGTCTTGTTTTAACTTTTGTATTTCCAAACACAAATTTTGGACATGCGCTTGGATTTGCTGAACTCCCAACCCTGGGTCCTGTACCGGGGTTTTGTGCAGCCACATTGCTACCTCCAGCGCTTCTGCTTGGGTTGAGATCTTTTGCTGTTACAAAGCCAATTTCAGATATGGTGTTAGTGATGCGATGAACCAAGCGTGGCGGTGTGCATCTGTTAGGGTCATGTTGGCCTCGCGAATAGTGCTTTTTAACCTTTGATCCCGATCCCATGGGGTCTCACCAAGCATCATTGTGATCTCTTTGAATCCCACAACTGATTGCAATTTTGATTTTGGTCGACTAAACTCCTTTTTTAATTCTGTGTGGATGTCCGCTATCCCTATCGTTGGGTTGATGCCTGAATATTTCATATACCATGTTAGTGCTCGGTCCTGCAGTGTGCTGACTAAGACAACATTCTTGATATTATCATCTGTGATTTGCTATGCTTTCCATATTGAATTCAATACAAACCAAAACTTTTCCAGATCTTCATTGCTTGCTCCTTTGAATACTGGTAACTGGATGGCATTCGCCATTACTGTCGTTCAGGTCTTTCCTCGCTCTCTTCTCTAGCGTCCCTGCCTTTCACACCAGACACCCCTTAGGTAGATCCTGGTCTCGGCAACAAAACTATTTTTTGGCTTATATGGGCTTGACCCAGGTTCGGAAGAATTATTTAGCCAAACAAATCCCGCAGCTACCAGCCCTTTCGGCAACAGCCCGTGAAGCACAGACTGAGGTCTCACCCGAGGTAGTAGGGGAGGGTGTTGGAACTAGGTTTTCGCACCCTGGGGATGTCTTGGATGTGGGTTGGGGCTCGTTCTCTGTTCTCCAGCCTCGCACTGCGCCAGATCCGCATAGATCGGAATACCCTTATCGCGCTTATTACAGATTGAATCACTTATTTCTAGTTTGATCTAGTTAAAGTGATCTTTAAGCAAACATTTATTACTTTTGGTTACTTCGCACATCAAGATTAACCCAGTTCACATGTATTCAACTGTAGCAAATGAAGAAATCATAATAGTTTATTTATCATAAAAGAGTAAAGTCGCAATTAACACAGAATTCAAAAGAAAATTATCTTTATTACCAATCCTCAACAATACATCCAGATCCACCTTGCGCACTTAGCTGCAGGGGTCCACACACACAGCTGTGGACTTTCCAAGCCTCTGCGCACACAGCTGCAGAGCCTCTACCTCGTATCCTACTCCCTCGACTCGGACTTACAGATGCTTTCAGGCCATTTCCTTTAAGAACCCATTACATTCCATCTTCCAAAAGAACTACTTTTCCCTCATAGAGCCATGATCTATTTATACTTTCCCTTGGCCTGCGATCCCTCTGCGGGCCGACTCTATTACTATTTCTTTACATTATTTTCAGGCGGACTATCTCTTTGACTCAACCTCCTATAGTTCGTGCTCCACGCTTTCCGCGGAGTCTTTTATCCTAATATTACCCAAAATTTCGGGCTTCACACCCCATACTCGTTCCATGGGGCTTGCACTACCCAACAAGGTGACATAAAAAGGAGATACACTTTTATTAATCATATATGAACTAGGAGCAAAAACATTTGAAGGTTTTCAGCCCATAATATATTGACATCCCCCTCTACATCAACACTTGAAGATTGAATCCATTTTGAGACTTGATGTTTGTAACCTGGATTTTTGGAGAGTTCAGATAATGGGATTGGAGTTTTAACTCTCTCCAACTCTTTCTCAACATTAAAAACAATTGGAATTTTTGATGTTTGTGTTTGAGCTAGTTTTACTTAAGGTTCATCAAAGGTAACCTTTTTGACCGGTGTACTAGGTCCTGGTCTTGGTCTAAGATAATACCTTCTATTTAATTTAGTAATGAAGAATTCAAAAAAATCTTGATACTTGGAAATTTGAGAATTTTCTTGATTTTGAATCAGATACTGATCTTGACTGATTGGAACAATAACATTCTGTGATGCTGGATATTCAAAATAATTCATTTGTATTTATAGGAACATTTTCTTTAGGATATTCATCATTAATCATTAGGGGAGGTTGAATTTTCTGATCAGTGTTTGGCCTTTGCAAATTTGATGTTGAAAAGGTCTTCTATAATGAAATTGTGGTCTATTTGCAACTTGTTGGGTTACTCTAGGTTGAGTTTCCACTCTTGAGATTCTGTTAGACAAATTTCTAAGTAGAGAGGTTATTTCATCAATTTTATGTTCTACATCTTTATTTTTTGATGATGAGGTGATTTCTTCTCTAACTTACATTCCTTTTTAGCCTTAAATTTCAGTTTAGCAGATGTTGATCTATTAGCTTCAAATTCGATTGCATTAGTTTGCATGCCTGCTAAAGTTTTAGATTTTCTCTCCCTAAGAATTACAACAAATTCATCTTCAAATGCTTTGGAAAACCTAACTTTAGCAACAATAACTAGATGTTTACAATATGGGGGAATCTTGCTATAAATTTTATTGAATCCCTTAATGAAATTAGTTACAATTTCACCAGGGTTTCTTTTCAAGTCTTCAAATTCTGTTAAGTAGTAAACAACATCCTTTTTTATTCCCCATTGATTTTTGAAAATGTTGACTAGTTTAGACCATGAAGTAATTGAATTAGATTGAAGTTGTCTAAACCATATTCTAACATTTCCTTCAAGTGATTGAACAAAATGTCTTGTACAGATGTATTCGTTGTCAATATTCATGTTATCGGCAAAATCTAAGAACGTAGCTAAGTGATCTTCAACATATGGCTCTGTCTCTCCATTAAATCTAGGTAAATGTTTTAAATACCCATTAGGAAAAGCATGAAGTTGGGATGTTGGTGGAAGGACTAACGTCGCATAACGTTTGCCACAATTAGTTGAATACCAACCATACGATGATGTGATGTAGTTGTATTTATAGGAGAAACAACTTTACTAGGAGAAGGGGGTAATGAAGTTTTAGGTTTTTGGAAGAATTTAGGATTAATAACTAACTTCTGAACTTTAGGCAAAACCTTGTCATGATCCTCAAAAGCTATAGGATTAGTATAAATACTAAGTTCCTCTTCAGATTTAGTAGAAGTGGATGGAGAAGTATGTACAAAAGAAGATTTAAAATCAACTGGTTTAAAATCAGAAAGAGAAAGTTTAGGATCTTCTTCACTGTCAAAAGGTTCCAAATGGTAATAAGGAAGTTCAAAAGCCTCAAGCTGATGGACTAAAAGTGCAGTTTGAAGATCTAATCCTCTAGAAAGGAGTTATAAAACGTTTGGAGGAAGATTTGATGGTTCAACAGGTATTAAAGTTGATTGTAAAGGGTCATATTGTCAATGTACTTCAGATAGGACAAAGGAAAAAATAGAAAGAGAGGCTTATAACCTACATCTAATAGATGCAATTCTAACTAATCTCTCCAGATCAGATAAAGGAGAGAAAATCTATGAATTTGACTCGGATCTAGTATGCCTATGTGAATCCAGATTTAATATGTAGAGTCTCCAGGTGAAGGATTTTAGCATAATGGCCTCTTATTGATTGTTAAGAGGCAAGTATGATCGTTGTCCCAGGGAAACAAACTTGAATCCTCGTTCCCCGGGAACAATGCCAATTTGATCTTTTCCTTTGTAGAGAGTTCTAGGCTGAGGAACTGTGCCAAAGCATCTAAAGTAAGGTTTTGATTTTGAATGGATGACCAATGCTTTAAACTTTAAAACAATGTAAATCCTAAGAATTTATGACAAAAAAAAAGGGTTTATTCTTCATTCTTAACAGAATTAATCTTTAAAATAATTTGGAAAGAAGAATTTAAGAATATATATAATTCCTTAAACATTCATATTGAATATCTAATTTGTTATATATAGTAGATGAATAGAAGTTTTCTATAACCAAACAATACATGTGCAAAAGATGACAACGTGAAACAATTAAAAGATTTAGAGGAATTAACTAAAACAAGCAGTTTCAGTTAATTAATCTCTTTTAATAATCATAAATTTGCAGTGGCTTTTAGAGAGATTGACATTTAGTCTAGTGCTACCCAAACTTCTATGTTACCTTGAACATGTGTAGAGAAAATAAAAGATGGAAACATAACTGAATGACGAGGAGAACTCACAGAGGTATACAAATTTCTCAGAATGAATCCATAATCCTTTTATTATCTTTAGAAATAGCTTAGAAAATTACAAGCATGTCATTGGCTCATCACAACAATTCAACCCTTTCTTCTTTGAATTACAAAATACTTATACGCTTCGACTCAAAACATCTTGAATTGTATCAAAATTTATCAGAAAATATAATATCATCCAATATAATTGGGATTTTACAAAAATAGTACTGAAAAACAATAAATATGAACTGATTTGAACACTTTGCATAGATTTTGAGGGTTGTTGTTTGATGGTTGTAGCTAGAAATCTGATTTTCTATTCATTACTCTTGTTAGTTGTCTGCTCTTGAAATTTAGCATTATGTTCTATTCAATGAGCTCACATAATTTATCCCATCTTTTCATTAGGGATAGAAAAATTTACCAAATTTATGTATGACTCATCAACTTCAGTATATATTTCAAAAGTAGGCCTAGTTAGAAAGAAATATTTAATTTCATGTTGAATGAACAAATCATAATTTAAACCTTCGATGAAATCCTTACCAGTTATTTTGAAAAATTTAGCATTGTCTACTGCTATCTCATGTAGCCCGTGTTGATAATAATAAAGTGGAATGAATCAGCCACCTATACCTTGCAAACCTGGGAGTCCTTTCTGATGTAGAGCATTGAATTTTTTGTGAAATTTTTTGATCCGAGCTTCTAAATTTTGACACTTATTCTCAAGCTGTAACATCAAATTTATCTTGGTTAAAACTTTTCTTACCTCCAAGACTGCTTCACTTCTATATTCAATCCCAAATTCTTCAAGTTCATCCTTTGTTTTGGAGTTTAAGACTTTAATTATTCTTGTGGCATCTCCTAGTTTGTGGTCCAAATCTTCTTTTATTTTTGCTACTATCTTATGAATTTGCATGTTCTGTTCAACAATCTTTTTAAGCATATTTTATTTTTCCTTTTCTAATTGGCCAACTTCTTGTGCTTTTGTATGTTCAGAGGTGGGCATATTTGATTGTTTCCTTAATGCTTCAATATCAAAATTTATATTCTTAATTATTTCTTGTACTGCCTTAACATCTTTAGGATCTAATTCTAATTTTAAAACTAGATCGTCAAGTCCTTTGATTATTGTGTCCTTAGCTAAAGAAGACATTTTTCTATTTTTAATTAGGAATGGATATTATTTAGGGATTCTTGTAGCTTAGAAGCTATCATGGTAGAACTTTTCAAGGATGAGTAAATCATCTCCCCTACTTTCTTGTGTAGATTAATTTGATCTATAGGATGAATTTGTTTGATTTCAAACGAAAAAAGGGAAGTTTTGTAATCCTCAGTTGTCCTTGGTACAATGATATTTCGCTCCTAAAAATCCAATTGGAATTGTCCCTTCTCATTGTCTAGTTCTGAAAGTAACCTTTGCGTTGGGGAAGATTACTTCCAAAACTCTGCATATTAATGTTTTGATAACAGTCTTCCCCAAAAATTTCTAGTTTCTTCTACATGCAGAGTTTTGGAAGTAGTGAAAAAGGAGACTGTGTTAACAATACAACAATAGTAAACTCTTCATAAGTTTGAGCTTCTGAAGGTTCTTCATCAATATTTATAATTTTCTTCCTTTTAACCCCACTTGAAATTATGATTCCTGCAACTCTGAACCTACTAGTGACACATTTTCTCTTGGCCTTTTTAGTTCTTTATATGTCATTCTGGGAGTTTCTAGTATTGTTTGACTAGATACTAGCTCCTCAATCTCCTGCAAAGTATTCTCCTCCCAATCATATTTATTTGCATACTACTCAATTTCAGGTTTATACATATGAGCATAAGGTGTTGATTTTTGTGCAACTCTTATTTAAGATATAATTCCCACTGGGTCATAAGATCAACTGAAATTGAATTTGAAATTCATCTATTTTAATAAAATGTCAACCTCTTTTGTTGTAGCTCTTGTATTGGTTATAAAATGATCGACTTGTGCTTTCAACTTAAACTGTACTTTTTGTTTCCTAGCAACAAAGTGAAAATCATCTACATTCATCATTTTCCTAATATACTTAGGAGAAAAAGTACTCATTGGGAGGAATACAAGCAACTTGTATGGTTACATTTCACATCCATAAATCCTAATTTCAATGAATTTCTGGTATAAATACTAGTTTCCAACTCTAGTATGCTCACTTAAGTGTAAAATTCTCTTAATTTCAGTTGAAATTCTAGGAACAACATCATTATTTAATAAACAATTGGCCATATATAGGAATTGATTAAAAAAATCACTAAATGAGAATCTTTCAAAAGTCTTTCTCACTAATGATGTCCAGTGAATGATTGACTATGGGGCACCTGCAACATCCAACTTTTGCATAGGGAACTCAAACCTTTCAGGCTGATGATATAGAAACAAGTAAACTATAACTAATTGATATTTGAAGGAACCTTCTGCGCTAAATTTCAAGAAATGATCATGAATTGCATCAAACATACGTTGACTGTAGTTGAATATTATTGAGGGTTTTTTACCATAAGAGAAAACTAACATGAAGCCCAAGACGACTTCATAAACCCATTGATCACTAAGGTATCTTAATAGAAATGACACTAAGGAAATGACCTTCCTAGACAATTCAGGGAACATAGCAACAGAATAGGGAGGATTGGTTCTGGGTAATTTAGAATTCTCAGGCAAGAAAGATTCAAAGATATGAGGTCTATCTGAAAATGATAGCTTTTGGTACATTTCCATTAACACATCAACAGAAAATGGATGCAAAGGTTCTTGAGGATTCAACTGGAGGGTTTGGCAGATTGATTCAGAAGTCATACAGAAAAGGGTTTCATTGTTTTGAGTATTACAACTCTTTGGTTAGGTAGATATCGAGATCCACATGAAGCAACAAACTCTGGGAAATATTAGGTTTGTGGGGAACAAAACTGAGGCAATAAGGAATCCCAAAAATAAAATTCATCGCTATTGTATTGGTACTTTTGAAAAGCCCAATTGTTTAGTTCATATAGATCAAATTCAAAATTAGTTTCTATAATTTTGAAATGGGTATCTATTAATGGGGGTTCATCTAGGTTTTTTTTTTTGCTGAAGCAAGCGTCGATCCTTCTATTTCATTAATCCAAAAGAAGAGTCACATAATGTACAAAAAACCCGTCCATTTACAAGAATTCAGGGAAAAAAGGGATCACTCGCAATGACAAAGACCCCCCACCCACATCAGAAATCACCAAACCTATGAGAAACAAACACTGGAAGGCTACAAGAACCCCCAACCACTAGGGAAGTTTCAGAAAAAGCACACGCCTCAGAGCCGACAAACGAAAACAGTCACCCCGACCACGCATTACACGCACGCAATGGAAGAGGGAAAAGACGCGCCGATCAGGATGAATGGAACTAACCCGCTTGGTCCCAAAAAACAACACGTTCAATCCTAACCATCGATTTGGGCTGCTGGATCCAACGACTAGGAAACATATCGCGCAACCTAACACGACCGAATGATAGTGTGCGGTAGAGGGCAGCTTCCAAATCTACCACCCTGCCACGTGTTGTAATCCCTATGGGATCGCTTCCGAAATTGCAAAACCACTAACCACTCAAGAGTCGTGCAATTGCTGGAAAACCAGCAAGGGTGAGGTTTACTATCCCAAAAGCAGAAAGGAGAAAAATTCTAGCTGCCAGAAAAACCAACCTCCCGTTTTGCCTATTCTTACTACGTGACCTGAACCCGAGACTGTTCTTGTTTGGAAATTGACCCAGCAAATTGCCGTCCAAAAAACTGGGGACTCTAGTCAACTTACTCCAGGATAAATTGAGACTGAACTTTGCTTGCCCTCCTTCCAAGTACATACTGATAGGATGTGATTTCTCTTGCCTGAAAAATTAATTCGTACTAGTCATCCTGGCCCGATTTGATAAAATTCTATGTCCTTTGCAGCTTGTTCGTCACAAAGAGCCTTTAAATGGCTCTGAGGTGCCTCCAGTCACTTTTCCGCCATCCCGCAATCTGCATTGTTCACACCTTGGTTGGCCAGTAAGTTCGCTAGTTTATTGGCAGTTCGTCGAACATGGTTGAAACTAACCATTCGTAGTCCCTGGAGGTGAACTTGAATTCTTTGGTAAACCTGGATTAGTCTCCAGTGACTTGAGACTTTCTCCGGTCGAGAACCACAATTGATTCTTTTCACAAAATTAATGGTTATCTCTGAGTCCACTTATATAATGACATTTGAACCATGGTTTTGAATCAGAAACTCTAGACATTGCTCTAGAGCCGTTAATTCCGCCATATTATTGGTGGCTCTTCCTAAATGGTAGTGGAAGATAAAGATAATATTGCCCTCTTCATCTCTTAAAACTCCTCCAAAACCAGCTGTTCCCAGGTTTCCTTTTGAAGCACCATCAATGTTGTATTTTAGATAGCCTTTTGGTGGAGGTTGCCAGAAATCCTTCTCTATATCCATAGCTATATCCTTCTTGTTTAGTCCTTGGGGAATAATCCCTTGCATTCCCAGTTGCATGAGAATTCTCAGTTCGGTCTCAGAGGGGGGATTCTTGGGGATATTGCGCACTGTGGTGCTAACTGTCTCTCAGAGTTGTTTCAAGATTAGATCAAATAGTCGATGAGGGATGGACTTTTCATTCTTGAAAACTCTTTTTATTTCTTTCTTTCCAAACATTCTAGATAATGAAGCTTGGCATGAAGGCCCAGGCCAAATTAAGGAACTCATTCTCTGTATAGTTTCTTCTCCACTTGTTTAGGGTATTTGTGATACTTCCTCTGTCCTATCTGTCTATTGGAAAATGGTAGAGAAAGAATCCCACAGCTAGGTGGTGTAAGAGCAGCTATTGAGAATGTGCTCCATTGTCTCCTCCTGCTCTTCACAGAGCTAGCATCTGGAAGGCCCCATAACACCCCTTTTCCTAATGTTGTCCCAAGTCAAAATTTTCTTATGATGAACCAACCACATGAAAAGCTTGATCTTCATCTGACCTTGGTGTCTCAAGAGGTGCTGCCAGGTCTTTTTTGGAACACTAGAATCAAGCCCAAGGAGAATACCTTTTGATTCCTTAAGATTAAAGGTGCCTTTATTGTTGTTGCCCCATCTCAATTGATCTTGCCCCTCTGTTACCAAAATCATCCTTTGTTTAAGCAAGCTCCAAAGTGCCTCTTCTTTTATTTTCATGGGGCTATCATATTTGCAGTCAATGTTTCTCTAGCTTCTCCACTTTCTAGAGATCTGAGCAAGATCCTAGAAATCCTTTACTTTGTTTAACCCTTGGGAATCTGTTTCCTGCTTGAGGCTTAAAAATTCCTCTGTTAACAACGTTGGTTCTTGTTGCCATTTGTCCTCCCAAAAGAGTGCTAGATCTCCTGCTCTGATTTCCCAAAAAATGTTTTTTGTACTAGGCTTCTGTTTTCCCAGGCTCTATTCTAGATGTAAGAGCCTTTTATATTTCCAGACATTCTGATGAGATCATTAGTGTGCCAAGAGCTGGCATATTTCTCTTTCCATATCCTTACCCAACGGGCTTTTGGCTCTTGAACCTATCGCCACCAGAGCTTGGCTCCTAGAACTTTACTAAGAATCTCCTGATCATCTAAGCCTAGGCCCCCGTGGCTCTTGGGTTTACAGATTTTATCCCAAGAAACTAGGGCCCATTTCTTCTTTGTTTCCTCCTTACCCCAAAGGAAATCTCTTTGGATATTCCTGAATTGCTCTAAAACACCTTTGGGAACTGGGAGGGCTGATAACATGAAAACTAGGATAGATTGTAGAACCACCTTTGCCAGAACCAACCTGCCAGCCAGGTTCAAGACTTTGAAGGTCCATTTTTTGACTCTGTCCTACAACATATTAAGCACCAGTTCCCAGATACTCTTGTGCATTGGTTTGGCTGTGAGAGGAACTCCCAAATACTCTGAGGGGAGAGAATCCCTTTGGAAGCCAAGAATTCTTGAAATATTTCTTTGAATAGCAATGTTAGTGTTTAAGAAGAAGATTTTTGACTTAGAGAGATTGAATTTCATACCTGTAGCCATAGAAAATTCCTTCAGGATTTGATTGTAGGCTAAATATTCTTTGACTGTGGGAATTCCTTGCGGCATGGTATCATCAACAAATTGTTGGTGGGTCAGAGCTTGACCATTCTCAGTTAATTGAAGACCCTTGATTTTGCCCGTTGCCTTGGCATGCTTGATGGACCTTCCCAACCCTTCCATCATTAGGATGAAGAGAAAGGGAGAGAGCGGGTCTCCCTGCTTGAGGCCTCTAGAAGCAATGAAGATCTCTGAGGGAGAGCCATTCACCAAAATTGAAAAGCTGGAAGAAGTCACCAGAGCCATGACCCATCTGACCCAATTGTGATCAAACCCAAAAGCAGTGAGAACCTTCTTGATGTAAATCCAATTCACCTTGTCATACGCTTTGGCAATATCCAGTTGCATGATCATCCTCGCTTGCCTTTTACTGGTAAGCGTGTGAACCACCTCATGGGCTTGAATGATGTTATTCAAAATTTGTCTACCCTCCACATAACCTAATTGTTCCTCTGACAATAAAGAAGGAAGGAGAGGTTTGAGTCTATAAGCCACTACCTTGGATATTATCTTGTATACCACATTACATAATGCTATGTGTCTGTACTTATCTACAATTTGATCTGAGTCATGTTTGGGGATCAGGGAAATAAAGGAGGTGTTCAAGGCTTTCAGGATCGTTTTGCTACCCCTGGAATCCTCCACCACATTCAAAATATCATGTTTGACAATATTCCAACAAGCTTTAAAAAAATCCACATTGAAACCATCCGGGCCTGGTGCTTTGCAATTCTGCATGTCTTTGAGAACCTAGCTGACCTCCTCTTCAGTTATTGGTCTATTGAGGTTAAAATTGTCCTCTCTAGACACCGGCTTAGGGATACGCCTTGTAATTTCCTTAATGGATTGTTCCCTGTCTGGATTGTTTTCCCGAGTGATGTTTCGGAAATGCTGAACAAGCACAGCTTCAATATTCCAATGAGTGTTCTGAACCTCCCCATTCTCATCCTTTATCATAGAAATTCTGTTGTATGCTCTATTAGCCATAGTGGATCTATGGAAAAATCTTGTATTCCACTCTCCTTCCTTGAGCCATTGAACTCTAGACTTTTGTCTCCAAAATATTCCTCTTGTTTGCATAAATTTTCCCATTCTTGATGGAGTTTATCAACTTGATCACTTTTGAATTTGTCAAATACATCTTTGATCAGTGCTTGGTTGAGTTCCTGAATTTTGATTTCCAATGATTTTTTGTCCACAAAAATGTTACTGAAATCCTTCTTGTTCCATTCTTTGAGCTTGACCTTAATGTGCTTTAGTCTTTTATGAAGGAGGTACATTTTTGATCCCAGGAATTGCAAGTCTTTAGACCAGAATTTTTCAATGTTACTGATGAAATCCGGGTGGGAGAGCCAGATATTCTTTAATCTGAAGGGCCTATTCCTGGGGGAATCCATACCCTTGATTTCCAATTGAATCGGCCAGTGATCTGAACCTTCAAAGGGAAGAAATATTGCTGTTATTTCTTTATTTATAAGCATAAGCTCCTCTGATATCGTAAACCTGTCTAATTTAGAGGCTACATGTGCCTCACCTCCCCTTTTATTGTTCCAAGTAAAAAGGCCATTTCTCGATTCTGAATCAACCATTTTCATATTATCTATGAATGATTGGAATGCTAAGGAGTCTTTGTTTAGCGCTCTGGTACCTCCCTTTTTTCCGAAAGAGATTTTATCATATTAAAATCACCTCCCATGATCCAAGGAATTCCAGCCTGTCTGTTCCTGAGATATATTAGGGATTCTAGCAATTTGAGTTTGTCATATATTCTTTGAGGACCGTAAACATTTGTGACCAAGAAGGTTCCTGAAACCCCCACTGGTTGAATGACCACTGATAAGTAATTTCTAGATGCCTCTGCATCTATTATGCTGACTTTTTGGGGGTTCCAAAGAGTGAGAATGCCCCCCGCTGTGTTTTCAGCTTTAAACTCTAGAAACTCAGATATATTAAGCCATTTGTTATGAATTAGTTTTATTTTCTGAATGGAACATTTCATTTCCTAGATGAATATCATATCCGACATTTCTTATTTCATTCTATAACTAAGCATTCTCTGCTTTCTTTTACTACCTAGACCTCTGATATTCCAAGATGTAAACTTCATAATTAAAGACTTGTAAAGGAGTAACTGGTTAGGTCTTTCATCTTACTCGAGTCTATCATTAAATTTCCACACTCCATCAAGAGCTCCTTATGATTTTTCCAACCCCTCTTCTTTCTTGCACTTCTAGTAGCTAATCCTGGAGTTGATTTCATTGTTTTCACACCTCTGTACTCCTGCTTGTTAATGGTTTTTCATTTATCTAACCCCCTTTCCTGAGTTTTCCATAAAAACAACTGTTGTATTCTGTTGCAATCTTCTTGAGGTATTGAATCTATCCCTCACGTGGTTCCCTGCATCAAGAACCCTTCTAGATCTAGGTGTTCCTTATCTAGAATTTCCTAAAGTTCATGGTCCTTCAGATCTGTTTCACTCTGGGTCATTTCCTGATCCATCTCTAGTTTTTTTTCTGTTATGAAACCAGCTCAAGAAAAGATAGATCAACGCCTTAGAATTTAGCCTCTTCGAGGGGGCAACCTCCTTTACATTACATAAATGAACAATTCTTGGATGATACAAAT
>APFE031268049.1:252294-263207 GCA_000404065.3 Pinus taeda
TTCTATATATAGGAGTCTAAGGAGTCACAATATAATCTAGCCAACCTAACAATAATAATATAAAGCCACAAAAATAACCATAGAGGGATTCTATGGGGCACAATAATAACAATATGGGGGCAATAGGGGCACAACATTATTAATAAGGGGTATAACTACAATACTAATGGGGTAATCACTAGTACTAAAGGGACCCAACAGTTTCACTCATCATAGTCCCTTCCTTTTTACCAATCTCTTGTGTTGGGTTGTAGTTTTCTTCCTTCTCCTTTTCATTAGGGCCTTCCTCCATAGATTGGTCTTCATTTGTCATTTCTTCATTCTCTTCCAGTGCTTGAAACCTATTCTGACTGACCTTTTTCCCCTCATTATGCTATTTCTTTGGTCCTTTCTTACCTCCTTTTCCTCTACTTGCCACTTTCTGAAAGCTTTTTGTGTCCTTCATTGTATTAGGTTTGTTTTTGTTGTCTGCTTTACTAAGAGGGCAATCTCTGAACAAGTTTCCATGTTCGTGGCATTTACGACATCTGAATGGGATATGCTCATAGTCCACAGTTTACACCCATTCCTCATCAAAAACTTCTAGGATGACTTTATTCGGAAGGGCTCCTGATAGGTCCATTTCTACACAAATCCTTTCATAGGTAGTGTATTTTCCCCTTCTTATGGCTTCCGAAGCTTCGACAAAACGACCTAGTTTGTTGCCTATGGTAGCGAGCGATTCAGTTTTCCAATAATTGAGAGGTAAAGAATAGGGCCTTACCCATACAGGTACTTAAGTGAAAGTCTCCCGCTCTGGAACAAAGTTCATCATCCAAGGTCGCATATAGAGGCTAGCTGTTGCATAAAAGTAAGTTCCTCCTTCGAATATTCTGTCCTTGTCTTCGATGTTTGTGAACACCACGGTAAAAAATACCTTTGACCCAAGATGGAGATCGATGCTTCCTTTGGGTTTCTAGTGGTACTTGATCCATATCTGTAAAGCCTTTTCGGTGGGCCATAATCCCATGAATTTGCAGATTATAGCGTAAGTCCCCATATGTTCCCTGTGCGCCTGCGGTGTAGGGTCATTTAACACTACTCTAGGAGTGATCTCCGTTTTGGGTCTGTATGGTCCCTTTTGTTTTTTGTCCCTTGTTCCTTGGCTTTTGTCTTCTTCCTCCTTATCTTTAGTGCTGTTATTTTACTTGGACCTGGCCCCATCTGTCTCTTTTTCATTATTTCTTTTTTCTTCTTCCCTAGATCCTCTAACATTACCCAGAGGTGACTTGCCTCTGCTGGAAATGGAATCCTTGTAGGAGGGAGTGGAGATCCCTCCTCTGCGACCCTCCATTAGGATCAAGCTGTATAACTCTCAGAAACCATAGCTACGCGTCTCCTTCGTCTCCTATCAGCCCCCAAAATGGGGGAAAGAGGAAACAGTTACCCTTGCCTCTTAAACCAATTTCCATTGAGATGCCATTTCAACAATGGGGGTTAGACTTCATTGGAGAAATACACCCCCCATCCTCAGCTCAGCATAAGTGCATTCTAATATCCACAAACTATTTTACCAAATGGATAGAGGCCATACCTTTTAGGCAAGCCACATACCTGGAGTTCATCTAGGTTAATCACAGGGAGTAAGAGGTGATTATTTGCAATGATTTTTGATAGGGGGTAGTAGGGATGTGGTAGCAGGAGAGTGGTTTACAGGATGGGGGGGGTGGGCCTGAGAGTGGTATGTGGTATTCATCAAGGGGTGTTACCGCAATCCACACAAAGTTTCCACGTATCCAATGACGGGATCGAGCAAACTGCTTTGCAAATCCGCCTCCCCCCCTCCATTCATTGCCAGAGATTCGGGGGAAGAGGCACAATAGATCGTGCGTCATCAATTTGGGTGGGCCCGATCTCATTCGTTGCAAAAAAATTGAACTCTATTGCTATCCAACAAGTCTATCAAATCAACTTATTTACAAATTAAATAATCCTTTGAAAACATAAAATATAATAATAATAATAATAAAACAAGTAAATAAAGTAGAATTTTAGCTTGCACGCTAACTTGGGGATATATTTTATATATTTTTCATATATATGTATTTTTTTAAATCCCTTTTTATTTCTTTCTTTTGTTTTTTATTTATTTATTTATTTTTCTCATTTTTCTTTTCTTTTCTTTCTTTCTTTCCTTTTTCCTTTTTTCCTTTTTATTCTTTTCCTTTTTTTGAACATAAAGGGAAAAGTTGAAAAGTAAATAGGGTAAAAATAAGTTACAATAGTTGCCATGTTCATGTTGAGCATATCTGGGGTTCTAGTTTGAAAATGCATGAAAGGTGAACCACATAGAGAAGTGAGGTGGGTACTCCGACAATAGAAGTATTGAGAACAAATTTCTTCATAAGTCCAATGGGTGTTGGCCAAGGCTTGTTGATTAGATGTAGAGGCTTAGATGGAAATCATAGTTACTCTCAAATAGTTTCCATATTGTACTCTCTATGTAATAATTTGATTAACATATAATAAAATATAATGAGCATCACATCAACAACAAGGGTGGTTTTTCCCTCGGAGGGGGGTTTTCCACCTGATATCTTGTGTTCCTATTTGATGTGATGATTTTTGTCTCATTGTGCATGTTCATTTAATATATTATGTCTCTCATGTGTTGATTCTAGATGTAGTTGCATGTTCATATCAGATTCTTATTTGTTAAGTGTTGAACTGATTAATTTACTAGAGAAAAAGTTTAATTACTGTAAAATTGTTATCACTCAATATCCCTCGCCCACCCCCCTTACCCTTCTTAGTAGTGATCCTGGTTCCATTGAACTCTAACTCCTCCAACTGGAATTTACTGAGTAGACTAGGTGACACAAGCCATGCCATAGAAAATAACTGCATCCAAGTTGTCTGATGATGTGTAAATTTGATTTTTTTCTCAATTTTATCAAGGCAAAATCCAATTGAGATTTTCTTGCTTCATTTTTCAACAATCCCTCTCAGCAAGAAATGGATTATCCACCATCCCTATCCTGCACCTATGGAAATCAAACTTCCCTCTTGACAAGGCCTTTGTCAAAATGCGAACATCTTGTTCCTCTGTCAGAATCTACTGCTATGACATTATCCGTCTCTGAACACTGTCATGTAAATGGTGATACTGAATATCTATATGCTTGGATTGATCATGAAAAATTGGTTTCTTATAAACTTGATGCAACTTTTATTATCACAATAGATCAAAGTTGGATCTATCACATGACCAAATAATCCAACAAGTATCTTTCTCATTCAAATCACATCACATGCTACTTGAATTTTGTTAAACACACACATGGGCAGCAACAGAATATGAAAGATAAATTGAGTGCATTTTTTATTAACAAATGATATACATTTATAGTAAATTATGTGACCATTGGGTTCCACATCCCAAGGTCTCTTGGACTTCCTTAGTCTATTCCGCTTCAACACTAACCCATAAAGGATTAGGTGTCCAAAATTTCCCCCCTTAATCCGAAGGGTCATGTATGAGTCCAAGAAGAGAGTTTTAATACAAAATGTGCAAAAATGCATGGCAACACTAGGCTGAATGTGCTCTTTGAAATGTTGGTATAAGGGCGGTGGTTTAAGGATGACCACCAACACTAGAATGCTTAGTGCAATTCCTAGAACTCTTCCAAAACACATGAAGCTCAAGTCTTCTACTAGAGGAAGTGCTCCAAATGTTATTAAGAGGGAAACCTTCAA
Organism: Pinus taeda; assembly: GCA_000404065.3. NCBI lineage: Eukaryota > Viridiplantae > Streptophyta > Pinopsida > Pinales > Pinaceae > Pinus > Pinus taeda. The sequence continues at coordinate 256,030 of APFE031268049.1, forward strand.
CCATGAAAGGGAGGTCTCACCCAGCATAAAAGGGAGAACTTCAACCTTAAAGGGGAAGTCTCAACCTGTGATGGTTTAAGGATGACCAACAACTCTGGAATGCTTAATGCAATTCCTGGAACTCTTCCGAAACTAGAAAGAAGCTGAAGTATTCTACTGGAGGAAGTGTCCTCAATTCTATTCCTGGAATTCTTCCGAAACTCGCAAGAAGCTGAAGTCTTTTGCTAGAGGAAGTGTCCCAGATTACCAGCTGAAGGCATGCTCAGGGGCATATTTGTCTCTGGCTACAACTCTAAAACTAGTGTGCCAGGTTGTGGCTTAGTCTTGTTTGATGTGACTTTGAAGCTTGTAGATGACCATCATTTCCCCCCCCGTCAGATACAAGGCGAGAAGATGGATAAATCTCATCTGCAAGACTGTTCAATAATCTAGAACAAGTTCTGACATGTGACTGAAATATCTTCTTGGTTGTTGATGCCCATTGCCAAGAAGTTATCCATCCAAGATGAATCTTTGTTCTTGCAGGAGGTTTGTTTTTGAAGCATCTATTTGAAGAGTGACTGGTTTTATGATAGTGCTTACATGGATGAAGATAAAAACAATGATCTTTCAGATGGCAAACTCGGTCACAGTGTTGGCATTTCACAATCTATTGTTGTTGTTGCTGTCGTGGAAGAGGGGTAGAATCTAGAACAGTTGGAGGTGAACTGTCATGAGGAGCAAGTGAAGATGAACCGTCCTGAAGAAATCTAGAACTTTGAAATTGGATTGGTTTGGAGTAGTCTAGAATATGAAAGGGCACATCCTTGTCATATCCAAGATCAGTTCTATTCTTGTTGTGGACAAGCTCTTCCCAAGGTCTTATGATCAACTTGGGAAGTGCAGACTGAATTTTTGTATCTACTTGTACAACTGTTGCTTTATTGGGCACTGGATTTGAATGAACTTCAACAATATTGACTTGTTGTTTATGGGAGTCTGTTTCATTGTTCTGAACAGAAACAGGTTCAGAATGATGACTCCATTGTTGTAATTCTGGTTGTTGTAGTTGAGATTCAAGCTGTAAAAATTCAATCTTCTCTTGTGAATTTTGTAGACAAGTTCAAATATTAGAGAGACCATTTTTGCTAATTTTTACCATATCATGAACAGTGGAATGAATGAGGTTATTCAACAACTCTAATGCATCATCAATTTTAGCCATTTTTCTCAACAAATCAAACTTACACTTCCAACATTGATCACAACTATGAACCAAGAATCAACACCCACTCACAATATGATGTCACTACAATTGGATTATACAATAACTTGCAGTTGTCTTCTTAAACATACATATCTTTGTGTAGCAGAATATGCAACAAAAATCCCTGCTAATATATAAATTATAGAAACCTCAATTAATATGTTGGTTAGAAAGAATAGATCAAACCAAAAGTATTGACCCCATGTTGCTTCTTCAAAGTGCTCCTCTTTTTGTGTTAAGGGGACCCCTCTAACTGGCTATTATTAATTATGGACAGCTACAGCGTGTAAGTGCCCCTTTCCTTTGTAAAACCTCTACAATGAATTGTGGATATTTCTTAGAGAATTGCACCCTCTAAACCAAGGAGAATCTACACACACTTAATTATTCTTCTCATGCTTTCGTTCATCAATTGTTGTGGACTATACACCCTCAATTTAGCCTCCAATAGCCCTTTACACAATGCAATTCAACCCTTATTTCACCGCAGGAATTTCAGACACCAATAGAAGGAGAAGTGTGCCCCAATATCTCTGGAACTTCACTCTTCGATCAGGATGAATGGAACTAACCCGCTTGGTCCCACAAAACAACACATTCAAATCCTAACCATCGATTCGGGCTGCTGGATCCAAACGGCTAGGAAACATATCGTGCAACCTAACACGACCAAATGATAGTGTGCGATAGAGGGCAGCTTCCAAATCTACCACCCTGCCACGTGTTGTAACCCCTATGGGATCGCTTCCGAAACTGCAAAACCACTAATCACTCAAGAGTCGTGCAATTGCTGGAAAACCAGCAAGGGTGAGGTTTACTATCCCCAAAGCAGAAAGGAGAAAAATTCTAGCTGCCAGAAAAACCAACCTCCCGTTTTGCCTATTCTCACTACGGGACCTGAACCCGAGACTATTCTTGTTTGGAAATTGACCCAGCAAATTTCCATTTGAAAAACTGGGGACTCTGGTCAACTTACTCCAGGATAAATTGGGACTGAACTTTGCTTGCCCTCCTTCCAAGTACATACTGATAGGATGTGATTGCTCTTGCCTGAAAAATTAATTCGTACTAGTCATCCTGGCTCGATGTTGATAAAATTCTATGTCCTTTGCAGCTTGTTCATCACAAAGAGCCTTTAAATGGCTCTGAGGTGCCTCCAGCCACTTTTTCGCCATCCCGCAATCTGCATTGTTCACACCTTGGTTGGCCAGTAAGTTCGCTAGTTTATTGGCAGTTCATCGAACATGGTTGAAACTAACCATTCGTAGTCCCTGGAGGTGAACTTGAATTCTTTGGTAAACCTGGATTAGTCTCCAGTGATTTGAGACTTTCTCCAGTCGAGAACCACAATTGATTCTTTTCATAGAGTTAATTGTTATCTCTGAGTCCACTTATATAATGACATTTGAACCATGGTTTTGAATCAGAAACTCTAGACATTGCTCTAGAGCCATTAATTCCGCCATATTATTGGTGGCTCTTCCTAAATGGCAGTGGAAGATAAAGATAATATTTCCCTCTTCATCTCTTAAAACTCCTCCAAAACCAGTTGTTCCCAGGTTGCCTTTTGAAGCACCATCAATGTTGTATTTTAGATAGCCTTTTGGTGGAGGTTGCCAGAAATCCTTCTCTATATCCATAGCTATATCCTTCTTGTTTAGTCCTTGGGGAATAATCCCTTGCATTACCAGTTGCTTGAGAATTCTCAGTTCGGTCTCAGAGGGGGGATTCTTGGGGATATTGCGCACTGTGGTGCTAACTGTCTCTCAGAGCTGTTTCAAGATTAGATCAAATAGTCGATGAGGGATGGACTTTTCATTCTTGGAGATTCTTTTTATTTCTTTCTTTCCAAACATTCTAGATTATGAAGCTTGGCGTGAAGGCCCAGGCCAAATTAAGGAACTCATTCTCTGTATAGTTTCTTCTCCACTTGTTTAGGGTATTTGTGATACTTCCTCTGTCCTATCTGTCTATTGGAAAATGGTAGAGAAAGAATCCCACAGCTAGGTGGTGTAAGAGCAGCTATTGAGAATGTGCTCCATTGTCTCCTCCTGCTCTTCACAGAGCTAGCATCTGGAAGGCCCCATAACACCCCTTTTCCTAATGTTGTCCCAAGTCAAAATTTTCTTATGATGAACCAACCACATGAAAAGCTTGATCTTCATCCGACCTTGGTGTCTCAAGAGGTGCTGCCAGGTATTTTTTGGAACACTCGAATCAAGCCCAAGGAGAATACCTTTTGCTTCCTTAAGATTAAAGGTGCCTTTATTGTTGTTGCCCCATCTCAATTGATCCTGCCCCTCTGTTACCAAAATCATCCTTTGTTTAAGCAAGCTCCAAAGTGCCTCTTCTCTTATTTTCATGGGGCTATCATATTTGTAGTCAATGTTTCTCTAGCTTCTCCACTTTCTAGAGATCTGAGCAAGATCCTAGAAATCCTTTACTTTGTTTAACCCTTGGGAATCTGTTTCCTGCTTGAGGCTTAAAAATTCCTCTATTAACAACGTTGGTTCTTGTTGCCATTTGTCCTCCCGAAAGAGTGCTAAATCTCCTGCTCTGATTTCCCAGAAACTGTTTTTTTGTACTAGGCTTCTCTTTTCCCAGGCTCTATTCTAGATGTAAGAGCCTTTTATATTTCCAGACATTCTTATGAGATCATTAGTGTGCCAAGAGCTGGCATATTTCTCTTTCCATATCCTTGCCCAATGGGCTTTTGGCTCTTGAACCTATCGCCACCAGAGCTTGGCTCCTAGAACTTTACTAAGAATCTCCTGATCATCTAAGCCTAGGCCCCCGTGGCTCTTGGGTTTACAGATTTTATCCCAAGAAACTAGGGCCCATTTCTTCTTTGTTTCCTCCTTACCTCAAAGGAAATCTCTTTGGATATTCCTGAATTTCTCTAAAACACCTTTGGGAACTGGGAGGGCTGATAACATGAAAACTGGGATAGATTGCAGAACCACCTTTGCCAGAACCAACCTGCCAGCCAGGTTCAAGACTTTGAAGGTCCATTTTTTGACTCTGTCCTACAACATATTAAGCACCAGTTCCCAGATACTCTTGTGCATTGGTTTGGCTGTGAGAGGAACTCCCAAATACTTTGAGGGGAGAGAATCCCTTTGGAAGCCAAGAATTCTTGAAATATTTCTTTGAATAGCAATGTTATTGTTTAAGAAGAAGATTTTTGACTTAGAGAGATTGAATTCCATACCTGTAACCATAGAAAATTCCTTCAGGATTTGATTGTAGGCTAAAGCTTCTTTGACTGTGGGAATTCCTTGCAACATGGTATCATCAATAAATTGTTGGTGGGTCAGAGCTTGACCATTATCAGTTAATTGAAGACCCTTGATATTTCTCGTTGCCTTGGCATGCTTGATGGACCTTCCCTGCTTGAGGCCTCTAGAAGCAATGAAGATCTCTGAGGGAGAGCCATTCACCAAAATTGAAAAGCTGGAAGAAGTCACCAGAGCCATGACCCATCTGACCCAGTTGTGATCAAACCCAAAAGCAGTGAGAACCTTCTTGATGTAAATCTAATTCACCTTGTCACACGCTTTGGCAATATCCAGTTGCATGATCATCCGCGCTTGCCTTTTACTGGTAAGCGTGTGAACCACCTCATGGGCTTGAATGATGTTCTTCAAAATTTGTCTACCCTCCACATAGCCTATTTGTTCCTCTGACAGTAAAGAAGGAAGGAGAGGTTTGAGTCTATAAGCCACTACCTTGGATATTATCTTGTATACCACATTACATAATGCTATGGGTCTGTACTTATCTACAATTTGATCTGAGTCATGTTTGGGGATCAGGGAAATGAAGGAGGTGTTGAGGGCTTTCAGGATCGTTTTGCTACCCCTGGAATCCTCCACCACATTCAAAATATCCTGTTTGACAATATTCCAACAAGCTTTAAAAAAATCCACATTGAAACCATCCGGGCCTGGTGCTTTGCAATTCTGCATGTCTTTGAGAACCTAGCTGACCTCCTCTTCAGTTATTGGTCTATTGAGGTTAAAATTGTCATCTCTAGACACCAGCTTAGGGATATGCCTTGTAATTTCCTTAATGGATTGTTCCCTGTCTGGATTGTTTTCCCGAGTGATGTTTCGGAAATGCTGAACAAGCACAGCTTCAATATTCCAATGAGTGTTCTGAACCTCCCCATTCTCATCCTTTATCATAGAAATTCTGTTGTATGCTCTATTAGCCATAGTGGATCTATGGAAAAATCTTGTATTCCACTCTCCTTCCTTGAGGCATTGAACTCTAGAATTTTGTCTCCAAAATATTTCCTCTTGTTTGCATAAATTTTCCCATTCTTGATGGTGTTTATCAACTTGATCACTTTTGACTTTGTCAAATCCATCTTTGATCAGTGCTTGGTTGAGTTCCTTAATTTTGATTTCCAACGATTTTTTGTCCACAAAAATGTTACTGAAATCCTTCTTGTTCCATTCTTTGAGCCTGAACTTAATGTGCTTTAGTATTTTATGAAGGAGGTACATTTTTGATCCCAGGAATTGCAAGTCTTCAGACCACAATTTTTCAATGTTACTGATGAAATCCGGGTGGGAGAGCCAGATATTGTCGAATCTGAAGGGCCTATTCCTGGGGGAATCCATACCCTTGATTTCCAATTGAATCGGCCAGTGATCTGAACCTTCAAAGGGAAGAAATCATGCTGTTATTTATTTATCTATAAGCATAAGCTCCTATGATATCGTAAACCTGTCTAATTTAGAGGCTACCTGTGCCTCACCTCCTCTTTTATTGTTCCAAGTAAAAAGGCCATTGCTCGATTCTGAATCAACCATTTTCATATTATCTATGAATGATTGGAATGCTAAGGAGTCTTTGTTTAGTGCTCTGGTACCTCCTTTTTTTCCGAAAGAGATTTGATCATATTAAAATCACCTTCCATGATCCAAGGAATTCCAGCCTGTATGTTCCTGAGATATATTAGAGATTCTAGCAATTTGAGTTTGTCATATATTCTTTGATGATCGTAAACATTTGTGACTAGGAAGGTTCCTGAAACTCCCTCTGGTTGAATGACCAATGATAAGTAATTTCTAGATGCCTCTGCATCTATTATGCTGACTTTTTGGGGGTTCCAAAGAGTGAGAATGCCCCCGTCTGTGTTTTCAGCTTTAAACTCTAGAAACTCAAACATATTAAGCCATTTGTTATGAATTAGTTTTATTTTCTGAATGGAACATTTCATTTCCTAGATGAATATCATATTCGACATTTCTTATTTCATTCTATAACTAAGCATTCTCTGTTTTCTTTTACTACCTAGACCTCTGATATTCCAAGATGTAAACTTCATAATTAAAGACTTGTAAAGGAGTAACTGGTTAGGTCGTTCATCTTACTCGAGTCTATCATTAACTTTACGCACTCCATCAAGAGCTCCTTATGCTTTTTCCTACCCCTCTTCTTTCTTGCACTTCTAGTACCTAATCCTGGAGTTGATTTCATTTTTTTCACACCTATGTACTCCTGCTTGTCAATGGTTTTTCATTTATCTAACCCCCTTTCCTGAGTTTTCCATAAAAAACAACTGTTGTATTATGTTGCAATATTCTTGAGGTAGTGAATCTATCCCTCACGTGGTTCCCTGCATCAAGAACCCTTCTAGATCTAGGTGTTCCTTATCTAGAATTTCCTAAAGTTCATGGTCCTTCAGAACTGTTTCAATCTGGGTCATTTCCTGATCCATCTCTAGTTTTGTTTCTGTTATGAAACCAGCTCAAGTAAAGATAGAAAAGATAGATCAACGCCTTAAAATTCAGCCTCTTCGAGGGGGAAACATCCTTTAAATTACATAAATGAACAATTCTTGGATGATACAAATGACAAAACCTCCTTTCTATATATAGGAGTCTAAGGAGTCACAATATAATCTAGCCAACCTAACAAT